>PVJS01058425.1:0-11784 GCA_004027185.1 Glis glis
TCTCTCTCTCACACACACACACATACACACACACACACACACACACACACACAAACATGTAGCATATAGAGATGTGGAAATAATTAAAAAGTGATTAGTGAATGGGGTTTGAGACTTATTTTCTTTTTCACTTTTCTTAAGACTATATAAGACTTTCTGTTTTACAATGAAAATAATTGTTAAAAACAAAATATTATGAATTGTTCTGCTATAAACATGAATATACATGTATTACTATAATATTCTAATATCAGTCCTTTTGGAAAGATACCCAGGAGTTGTATAGCTAAATCATATGTTGGATCCATTCCCAATTTTCTGAGGAATCTTCACACTGATCTCCATAGTGGCTGTACTAATTTGCAATCCCACCAATAGCGTAGAAGAGTTCCTACAAAGTTATGGGATATACATACAATGGAATTCTACTCAGCAATAAAGAAGAACAAAATTATGTCATTTGCAGGAAAATGGATGGACCTGGAGAACATTATGTTAAGTGAGATTGGCCAGAAAATGAAGGGTCATATGTTCTCTCTCATATGCAGAAGCTAGAGAGTAATCCGGATACTTCAGATAATGGAGGAGAAACTCCAGTGGAGCCAGGAAGGTGATCTAGGGGAAGGTAGGGCATGGGGAGGGAGAATCAATGAAGGAAACACTTCCATTGATGAAGCGGGGAGTGAGGAAGGAGCC
Source organism: Glis glis (assembly GCA_004027185.1). Classification (NCBI taxonomy): domain Eukaryota; kingdom Metazoa; phylum Chordata; class Mammalia; order Rodentia; family Gliridae; genus Glis; species Glis glis. The sequence continues at coordinate 697 of PVJS01058425.1, forward strand.
AGGGGAAAGCCCACCAAGTGCTGTGTGCATGTATGTCACTATCACTATGAACTACATTATGATGTGAGACTATAATGCACCAATAAAAGTATAAAAATGTTAAAAGGAAAACATGATCCCAAACAACTCAATAGTAAGAAAACAAATTTTTTAAAAATGAGCAAAGGACTTTCATAGACATTTCTCAATTAAGACATACAAACACTCAAAAGGTATATGAGAAAAATATTCACCACTGATCATCAAAGAAATGCAAATTAAAACTAAAATGATGTATAGCCTCACCCCTGTAAGAATGGCCATTATCAAGAACACAAAAGATAACTAGTGCTGGTGATGATGTGGAGAAAAGGGAACATTTGCACACTGTTGGTGGGAATGTAGATTGGTACAGCCATTGTGAAAAAAAATTCCTCAAAAAATTTAAAATAGAAATTTATGTTATCCAGCAACCCTTCTAAAATATATATATAGTAGTCATGGGCCATATGATGATATTTTTAACAACAACCAACTACATATACAATGGCAGTCCTGTAAGATTATAATGGAGAAGAAAAATCCCTACTGCCTAGTAACATCATAGTGTATTTAAATCATCACTCACATGTTGGTGTACATGTGAGTGATGTACACTGCAATACAGTAGTACTGCAGATGTATAAAAGTAGCACAGTCAATTATGCATAATACACAATACATAGTACAAGCTATACAAAGACTATATAAGTATTATACGATACAAGTATACAATAATTATGCACAAAAACACAGGTATATATTCTCCATGAAATAAAGATGTACAATCTATATATTCTAAAAAACATACAACTTACAGAATGGCAAGCATGCATATAAAGGATATAATTCACAACATAATTATTTTTGGCAAAGAAAATAGAAAATAAAGATTGAGAACCAAATGGCTAAAGAGCCTGGTCTTTTTCTGAGTCTTTGCACATCCCCCAACTCCTCGTCTTCCTCATCTGTAACATTTCAGCAAACAAGATTTCCTCCAGGAGGAGAGGTTTTCCCAGCCTGGACTCTTTCAGGCCATCCAGCTCTGTGCTCTCATAGCATCCCACATTTCCTCTCTTTCAACTTACTCCAACAGCAGTGATCTTGCTCCTATTATAAAGTGAACTGAGAACCAGAGCTAAAGCATATACACTCTACACACTCCTCTGGGTATTATGAATTCTATTTCTGGACCAAATTGGACCACCAAAAGCCCACATACATGAATTATATCAATTCAATCTCATGCAAAATCCTATTCACCAAGATACATTTTAATATCATTCACTAGGACCCAATGCAATCTTTTATGGATGAAATTTGCTACTGTATTTCTTGTAAGAAGTAAAAATGTAGGTACAGTGTATTGCATATATTTAAAATGCTACATGATCAATTTCTCTGAGAATTCAATGTAGACAAAGTTTTAGATCCCTATAGGAATTGACAGGCTTCTTCTCTTAATGTAATGAGAAATGTATAATGTTCTTCTTTCAGTGTGTGATGCCAAGAAGCTTAGAATTAAACTTGAACATCAATCAATAAATATATTGAACCTTATGAATGGTAAAATTGATTCTCCTATTCTTTGGCCCAGGCTTTCCATCCTAACTACATTTTATTTCATTATTTCAATATTGTTTGTTCTATTTTGTTTCTGATAATTCCAATTAATTTTCAAAGTCTGTGTCTTAAACTATATGTATTTCATTGTGAGCCAGTTAAAATTCATTGAGGAATACATTTTAAAGATGCTAGTGTGTTTGGGATAATATCCTCCCCCCCAGAGTATATACTTGAAAAAGAGAGCGACGAGAGTCACCATGGGGAACAGAAAGGAAGCTCAGAGATCAGGAAAGTGGACTTGCAATACATGTATTTGACAAATGCTGCATATAATTTAGAATAGAATCTGCAGAAAGAGACTACTAAAAATAAGCCAAGTCAAGCCAAGAGAAAAATGGGCCAAAGCCTTGAAAAGACACTTCATTAAAGAGCATATTCAAATGACCAGCAGATATATAAAACAGCTTTTAACTTTATTAGTCACAATAAAATAAATACTAAATCCACAAGGAGATAACATTAAATATCCTCTAGAATACTTAAAATGCAAAATAAAGTGAATACTAATTAACTATTATTCAGACTATAGAAAAAGCATCACTCTCACACAAAGCCAACAAAAGGTTGAATTTGAAAAATCAATTGGAGAACATTATGCTAAGTGAGATTAGTCAGTCACAAAGAGTGAAAAGTCGGATGTTCTCCCTAATATGTGGAAGCTAGATAGAAGGGGACTTAGAAGGGACTCCAGACAAAGAAGAAGACAACTTTATTTTTTTATTTTTTGCAGTACCGGGGATTGAACGCAGGGGCGTTCTACCTCCGCGCTACACCCCCGGCCCTATTTTTTTATACTTTATTTTGAAACTGGGTCTCACGAAGTTGCGGAGGGCCTCACTAGGTAGAGAGAGAGAGAGAGAGAGAGAGACAGGGAGAGAGAGAGAGAGAAAGAGCTGAGGCTGGTTGCGAACCTAGATCCTCTGGTCTCCGCCTCCCAAAGTACTGGGATTACAAGCATGCGCCACCACGCCCGGCGAAGACAACTTTAGACAAACAAAGATGACCTAACTGAGGGAGTTGGGATGTATGTATAAGCACATGATGTATATATACAAACTTATAAGACTCAATCACTATGCAGAGCACTAAAGGGAGGGAAGGGCGAGGGAATAAAGTGGGATTTGAGGGAGAGCTAAACGAGCAATGTGTGCATGTATGATTCTGCTAACCTGACACTTATCAAATGTATAATTACAATGCACCAATAAATTAATATATTAAAAAAATCAATTGGAAAAACAATTTTGATAGATTTATTAAATCTCAACAAAAGTTTAACTTAGGGTCCTGTAGTTCCACTCCCAGGTATATATATTTGAACATATATATATATATATATATTCTCCAGAAAAAAATATGGGGATTTCCTAGGAGCATTATTTGTAACAGTCCTAAATTGAAATACATATAAATACTCATCAGAAGAATGGATAGAAAAATGTTGGCATGTTCACACAGAAAACAGTGTTTCAGAATAAATATGAAGGATTTATTTACAATTACAGTTATATGCAACAATGTGGGTGTATCTGGAAAACATAATTTTGATAAAAGAAACCAGACACAAAACAATTACCTACTTGATTCCATATATGTAGGTCCCCAAACAGGCTAAGATAACCTGTTAATAGAAATCAGGATTAGGAAGCCGGGTGTGGTGGCGCACGCTTGTAATCCCAGTACTTTGGGAGGCAGAGACCGGAGGATCCGGGTTCGCGGCCAGCCTCAGCTCTCTCTCTCTCTCTCTCTCTCACACTCTCTCTCCCTCTCTCTCTCTCTGTGTGTGTACTTTGTGAGGCCCTCCGCAACTTCGTGAGACCCGGTTTCAAAATAAAGGATAAAAAATAGGGCCAGGGGTGTAGCGCGGAGGTAGAACACCCCTGCGTTCAATCCCCGGTACCGCAAAAAAAAAAAAAAAAATCAGGATTAGGTTAAACAGGGGCTGTGTTTGAGCAATGACTACAATGGGAGTCATGGGGGTTTGATAGTGTTGGTGGTTGGTACTTCTTGATATGGGTGCTGGTGACACCAGGGTGTTTGGTTTAATATTCATCAAGTGATTCATTTTGGGTATGTGCATTTTCTGCATGTATATTGTGCATCAAGAGAAGTTGAAAAAAGTTCTCAAGAAGACTATTCTAAGTCTGAAAAAAAATCTATCTAGAAATCTAAGTTCTTTTCCTTGTTCTGCCATTTAAAAAATAAGTGTCACTAGATAAAAAAACAAAAAAATTATCTGAGATTTATATGTTAAGTGCAAATAAATAGTCTTACCTGCTTGTTCATAAATTGGTTAGAAAAGTCAAATGGAAGAGAGATGACTTTCCCTATTGTATATTAAATCCTTAATATATTATACTAATTAATTATTTTGTTTTGATTTGTTTTTTGGCTTTTTTTGGTACTGGGGATTGAACTCAAGGTCATTCTACCTCTGAGCTACACGCCCCGTCCAATTTTTTATTGTTAATTTTTAAATGGTCTCACTAAGTTGCGAAGGGCCTTACTAAGTAGCTGAGGCTGGCCGCAAACCCAGATCCTCCGGTCTCAGCCTCCCAAGTACTGGGACACAAGCTTGTGCCACCATGCCCAGCTCAGCCCTTTTTTATGTTTTGCTTGAAACACGGTCTTACTAGGTTGCTGAGAGTGTAGCTACATTGCTGAGGCTGTCCTCGAATCTGTGATCCTCTTATCTCAGCCTCCCAAGTACTGGGATTACAGGCATGAGCCATCACATCCAGCCTAATTAATTATTAATATGGTCCTTTAATTAATATACATATAGCACTATCATATCATTTAATTAAATAGGAATTCTAATTTTTTTTTTTTTGCGGTACCGGGGATTGAACCCATGGGCATTCTACCTCCAAGCTACACCCCCGGCCCTATTTTTTATCCTTTATTTTGAAACCGGGTCTCACGAAGTTGCGGAGGGCCTCTCTAAGTAGCTGAGGCTGGCCGCGAACCCGGATCCCCCAGTCTCCAGATCCCCCAGTCTCCGCCTCCCAAGTACTGGGATTACAAGCGTGCGCCATCACGCCCAGCTGGAATTCTAAGTTAAATAAGACATTCGATATAATTTAGTTTAACTATATAAAGGATCATGAACCAACTCTCTGGACATTTGGGGGGAAAATCAGAATTTTTACCTTATTTCCTAAACCAAAATAATTAAAAATGAAAGCAAACCTTTAAAATGACCATTGAAATTATAAAAGGTCTAGGTAAATAAAGACCAAAATTTCCCCATAATCTTAAGACAAGAAAAATCTTTCTTTTCTAAAGCTGAATCAGCCTTACTTCTTACCATGAAAATATATAACCTTTATAAGCCAACAAAATGTTGCATAAATACCTGTAAATTATTCTTATTCCTATATCTAATATTTGTATAACATCATTAGTACTTTCCTTGAAGATGCTAATTTAAAGTTGATTATTTAATTATAGGATAGAATACTGTCATTTATTCATTTGACCAAAAACCAAAAATAGTACACAGTAGCCTTCAAGAAGCTAACCAGTGAAAGAAAATACAGGATCAACTAAATTAATATTATAGGAGAAACTATAAAATAGCAGAGAAGGAAGATGGGAGTGCTGGAGCAGGGATGGCAGAGACTAGCAAGAGGTTGAAATTTTAAGTAGTCTGGGAAGGCCTCACTCAAAAGTAAACTTTTGAACGCAAATTTGAAGCAACAAGATATAATGATAAGTGCATTTCAGGTAGAAGGCGGTGGAAAGGCAAAGACCCGAAGGAAGCCATGCATCTGGTGTATCAAGGAACAGCAAGGAAGCCATTGCTGAGGGCACTGGACAAATGGGGGAGAAAGTCCTAATAGAGATGCATGGAAAGGCTAGGTAGCCAGGTCACAAGGGCGTTAAAGGAGTGTGAGAACTTCACCTTTTATGCCAAGTGAAATGAGCCAACTGAGGATTTTAGAGGAGGAATTCCTTGATTTGGCTGAGTTTTAAAGGGATCTTCTGGGCTCCTAAATTGGCTAGGGTGATAAAAAATTCCAAACGAGACAAAAAATTAACTATAACAACAAGAAAGAAGGAAAGGATGAGATATGAAGAAAGGGTAGAATTGCGTTTCTTCATTTATCAAGTATTTATTTAATACACTATTTGGCTCTGGTTAAAATTTAAAAATGAATTAGTTCACTAACAGTATAAGTAGATTTTTGTCCTCACAGGGAATTTATATAAGGGGTAAAATATGAGCAGAAATAACCATAGTATGAAGTAGAAAACAATAAATGAAAGATAACTTTCTGTCTTGGGTTGACAAGGAGGAAAAATTAAGGAAGTCTTCTGAAAAAAGCTGGCATTTTGTGGACACAAAAATATAAGCTTCTTCATATCATGTGTTTTGTTTCTTACTGACTGATAAATTACTAACATTAAAAACAGTGCTTAGCACATACTCAGTGATCAGTAGCTATTTGTTACCTAATGAGAGAATGAATTAGTGTACACAGATAAGTAGAGAGAAGGGCAGTCAAGGAAAGGGAGCAACAGAAGCAAAATCACAAACATGAATAATTAGTTTGTTTCCTGGGCTTATATTGGTTGAAGCAAATGAGAACAACAGGCGATGAAATTAAAAACACAAAATAGGATTAGATCATAGAAGGCTTGGCTGGCCCCATGCAAGAAGTATAATGGTATTTTAAATAATAAGTAGGGCTCTTCAAAAGCTTTGAGTAGTAATATGGTAGGCTTTGTACTGGGAAGATTTGTGTAATAGTATTAATAATTAGATTGGTGGGTGGAGTTGAGAGACCAATTTGCATGATATTACACATACCTAGACAAATGTGATGAAGGCCTCTATCAGGTTATTATAACTTGATCCCTTCATCTTTAGTAATTCCACCGGGCTGAATAAGTATTTGTAAGCCTAACCACACATATGTATTTTTTTGTACTGTAATTATTTTGTCTCTGTCCTCTTCTTCACTAACAGTATAAGCATGTTTAGAACTGATGGTAGACACTTCTAATTATCCACCAATATCCTTTCTTCCCTTTACTACAGTAATAAAACTAAGTTTGAGCTTGAGCTTGACACAGAGCAACCAGTTAGAGACTACATTTCTCAGCCTCTCTTGCAGCTAGCTGTGGCCTTGAGACTACATTGTGGCAATGGATTTAAGCAGAGGTGATTAGAGTAACTTCAATTAAGCTGCTTGCTCTCCATCTCTTCTTGACTCATTCATGCAGGTTACTAATTTTTATTTCCCCTTGACCGAAGTAAGTATTGGAGATTATGCCCTTTTGGAACCACATAGGTCTCTTAGCCCTTTTCCTGACGTATGGGGGCCTTTAAGGCTCAATCTTTCATAGCTTTTTTTTTCCCCCCACAACAAAGGTAAAATAAAGGTGTATGGGGACTGATGGTGTATCTCAGTGGTGGAACACATGATTAGCTTGCATGAGTCCCTGGATATAATCTCCAGCACATATATACACATATATGCACCTATACCTGTGTGTGTGTGTGTGTGTGTGTGTGTGTGTGTGTGCGCGCGCACGCGTGTGTGTATTACCAAATTCGGTCTAGTGGGATGTCAGTGAAAGTGTGATAAAGCTGCAACTGGGTCATTACCATAATAGGAAGCTTTCTGTTTCCTCTTTCCTCCGTCTGAGGGCTGGCGTTTGATCCTGCAGGTGGGGAACCCACATTGGCCCAGGCATAATCTTTCAGGATACAAAGAAGGAATATACTAGGCTCCTATGCCCCCAGACCAAGTTCATGGAAACACATTACCCAACCTCTTAAAATTACCTACAAATAAGAACTTTTATATGTGAGAAAAATAACTTCCATCGTGTTAAGCTATTGTTACTTGGTCTCTTTTAAAGCAGCCAAATTAATATAGGAATATATAGTTTAGTTTGTAAATATTGATAATTACCACCATGAGTTGGATGAATATATGATTGGTAAATATAAATATATGTATATATATACATATATATATATATATATATACTATTAAAGAATTTTTCTCATATACCCATAATCTTTGAGCAAAAAAAAAAAATCAATAGCTAAGGAAAGCTGAAATTTAAAGCTCAAATTGAAGTGAACTTTTCTGACACTATAGACTTGGGTCCATGTCCTACCTTACTTTTTGATATGGTATATTAGCACAGAAAGTATCTAATCTTCGCTTAAATAAAGATAATACAATACTGGGTTACTCGTTTCTGGTCATGGGCTCCATTTAACCCAAAGTATCTTAAAAGGCTAACGAACTATGAAATCTTCAAATTATGTTATCTCCTTTTACTGTTTAGTTTAGGCAAACATTCTAACAATATAAATTTTAATATTATTCTCTGATTTCAGGGCTTTCATAATTACTCATCTTCATATTGTATACAACAGAAATTCATGGCAACAAAGGAACTACTTACTACTGAATAACAATTGTCATTGGGATTATAAAAAACTTTCCATTTCCATTTAATTTTATTTTGTGAATAATTTTATGTTCTCATATACAGATTATGATTGTTTAAATGTTTGCACAGCCCATCTGATCAAATCTGTTTATGATCAGGTTTGTATACTTATATCACTATAGCACTCTCAAAGAAACATTGTGAGTCTGATTACTCCTTAGGGTATGGTTATATATGTTTTGTGGAAGGAGCATTGGAACAATAGCTTATCTAATTAGCTCGGATTTGACTGAGGGAACTGAAGGTGAGTTCTAACATTGGATAAACGGTTGGGGGTGTTGGTTTTTGAAATGTGGAGTTGTAATTAAGAAAAGCTAGAAATTGACATGTATATTCTGAATAAAATACACCTTCTGAAGGAGATAAGGATATGCTTACAATGCTGAAAAGTCGACATTGCTGAAAACAAAAATGGTGAAATGTAAATATTTGATAAGAAAAAGAAACTTTTAAAAATATCCTGTACCTACGCAGTTACTTTGTATGAACAGTATTTTATCAAGACTTGTTGTGGTAGTAGATTTATCTTAGAGCACTAAAAACATGAATTTTGTTTTGCTAATCCCAAATCCCTAGACTTATGCTTACCAAGTACTGGGTGAGAGTGAGAGAAAAAGATAGTTGTTGATTGACTGAGTAAAATAATGTTTGATCTTAGAAATATGATTTCTGCTAAAGTAAAAGGTGACCTGTACTATTTTGAGGATCCCAATAAAGAGATAGCTATTGCCACTAAGATTTTCCTTTAAAACATGAAAAGAGAAGGTGGTTTACCTCAAATAAATTATTTAAATGGCTGTTTCATAATCAATTTTTTAATCTTGCAGGCATATTTATTACATTTTGCAACTCTGAAATATCTGATTTTGCAGAACTATTACTTCAAATGCAAGACTGCCTTAAAGAATTAACATTATACAGCCAGGCCCAGTACTTGAGAGGCTGAAACAGGAGAATCGCAGGTTTGAGGTCAGCCTCAGCAACTTAGTGAGACTCTCTGCAACTTAGTGACACACTATTTAAAAAAAAAGATATAGCCCCCAACCCTATATCTATAAAAACGGTATGGGGCTGTATCTTGGAGGTAGAAAGCCCCTGGGTTCAATCCCCAGTACCAAAATAAAAACAAAATAAAAAACAAACAAACAACAACACAAAATAATTAACATGATACAAGAATGTATGAACATAGATTTAGGGAACAAAGAGAAGAATATACAATTTTAAAATATATTTGTAATATTAAAATATAACTTTAAAAAACCCTTAAGATTATAATCATAAATAGTGTATGGCATTCTCTATTGCTGATATATGAGCCATCTTGACTCCCCTGAAAACTTTACATGAAAATCTATGAAAAAGGACTCCAGTTACCACAAGCAGGAATTTTTAGTCTATTTCCAAGTATTTTAATTGTTGCATATCAACTGACACTCATTCTAAAAATGAGAATATCATTTTGTGTAGTAACATGGGAATCTGGCCTAGATGTCTATAGGTAATCTGTTTCATTCATGTATTTTACAGATGTGGTTTAGGAGTCAGTTTTAGGTTTGCAACAAATAACGTGAAATTGGAAAACAACACTATTCATTTAACATAATGAATTGACATATAATAAGTCAGATTCTCCCAGTGTGTAAATTACACAAATTTGAAAGCAATGCACTTATTATTTAATGTCTCATTCCCAGGCAGGTGCTAACTCTGTAGCAAAAGCTGGCTGAGCATATCAAATTCAAAGCTATTAAACAAATAGGAAGGTTTTAAAAATGAGCATTCATGTAGCTAAACTATTTGTGTGGATTTTAAAATTTCCCCCAAAAGGTATTGATAACATCTTATTTTGATGACCACAAATAATAGAAATGAAATATGAATTGTGTTAAGAGGCAGAGATACTTGAACTAAAGCTTGGATTGTTTAACATGTGTTTAAAAGGCCTATCAGGAAACAGGTTTTATATTAAGTTGCCTTTCAGGAGTCTAACAGGAGGATCCTTTTTTGCAAGAATGTTGTTAGAGTAAATTCTAAGACATTCTAAAACGTCCTAAGTTGAATAGATACACTTATTGTTGTAGATTATTTAATGGGTTTCTGGTTTCTAGCTGTATAGCAACAGCTCATGTTAAATTTTGCAAGAGTTTATGATTTCTAAGAACTTGCCTTCCATTAGGTCCTTTGCTGGGTGGGGCTGGTTTAGGCATCTATAAGGGGATCTTTTTCTTTGGGTTAATAGCTGAGTAATTTGGGGCGGTTTAGAAACCATGAGTTATCAGGAAGGTGTTTATAAGGAGGCACAGAACATCACCGGCCCAGGTGCCTTCTAACACCCTGGCCTGACCTCCACACACTGTTGGGCACCATCCGCGGGTGGCCGAGCCATTGCCGGGTTTCAGGAAGACTACCCAGGTCAGGGGCTGGGAATCCATCCCAGGGCGGGCCAACCTCTACAACCTCCAGTCCCCTGATCGGAGCAAGTGCGTTCAATGGAGGAAGATCACTTACGACTGAGTTTTTCATCATGGCTTTGACTGTGAAGCCCTCAGAAACCAGGGAGTGAGGCTGGTGCACCGGGAGCGGCTGTTGTGCCAGCAGCTTGGTCCTCTTCGTCATCTTGTCTGGGCATTTGCTTAAGCTCAGGGTCTCTTTTTCTGCCACCATCTTCCTAGGAAATGTCTTGTTCTCAAAGTGTAGTGAAAGAATCAGTGGGTTTTACGGATGTAAAGGAGCAGGAGGTCGGGAGAAACTGTGAAACGGCCCGTACTGGTAGAAATTCACCCCTCGCAGTGCCCAGGTTGGTCCAGGTGTTTGGCAGCTCCTAGGTGAAGGGAGTTTAGGGGAGGGGAGGGGCGGGAAGAGGGCAGGACGCTGGCGAGAGCTGCAACAAGCTTCCAAAGGTAAGCCTCCCGGTTGCTAGGCGACTCGTCAACACTGCGGCGTAGCCCCGCCCTCCGCGGC
>PVJS01058426.1:0-11783 GCA_004027185.1 Glis glis
CTGAGGCTGGCTGCAAACCCGGATCCTCCGGTCTCCGCCTCCCAAAGTACTGGGATTACAAGCATGCGCCACCACGCCCGGCTAATTTTTTAATATACCTTTATTTGTACATAGTAATTATACATCATAACAAGGTATAGAGTGATAGGAAAATACATGCACACAACACTTGGTGTGTTTCCCTCCAGATCCCACTCCGCTCCCTCCCTTTCCCGTTACATGTCATTGAGACTGGTATTGATAATTTCATATATGTAAATAGCAATTTTTGAGCTACTGCCTTCATCAAGTCTCCTTCCCCCTCCTCCCCCAAAGCCCCTCCATCCACTGGAGTCTTTTAAAAATAACTACAATACCATAATCACATCTAAAAATGTGTAATAAATTTGTCAATATCACCAAATATTTAATCAATGTTTAAATCTCCCAATTATATAATCTTTTTACCATTATTTTGTTCCTGTCAGGATCCAGTTCTACTTGCTCCACATTATTGATCTGTCTCTTAGATCTCTTTTTAATCTGTAACAGTTCCCTCTTCCTTTTTCCTTGCCATTTATTCATCAATGAAATAATTTGTTGCCTAAAATGTCCCACATTCTGGATTTTAGAGATTGTATCCCTGAGGAGTCATTTAATGTGTTTCTCTATTCTCTGCATTTCCTGTAGAGGCTTGATTAAATTCAAGTCTTATTTTAATTTTCTGGCAAGAATAGTTCAGAGACTGGGATCTGGCTTATCCATCATGACCTTGGTTGAATTACTTCTGCTCCATGTGGTCTCTCTCTTGCATCAGGTTACCCCAGGCTTATTCTCAGAGATTGCAGGGGTCAAAGCATGGAAGAAGAAACTACACAGTGCTCTTTCAAGCCTATGCTTACTGTCCCGCAGGCCGATGTAAGTCACATGACTGAGTTCAAAGTTAGAGTGGAAGAGCATAGATACAGAGAAGCCAGTAATTTAAGCTTTTATTATGAAATATATCATACTGGGTTGTCTTGTTATATTAAATTGATCAGTGGATTCAGGTGTTATCTGCCCAATCCATCTATCTTTTAGCTAATGATGATGCACTAGTTTTATCATTATTTCTTCTTTTATTACTCTACATTTACATTCTTCTGTAAAGAAGTACTTATTCCCTATCAGTTATTTGATTATGCTGAAATACTGGATTGATGCCTGTTCCATGTACTTGCTAGTTTTCAGAAGAGTGAATTGGTACCTTAGCATTCATGCTTTTTAAAGAGACCAATGAGTTTTGTTCTTTTTAGATATCATTATGAACTCACGGATCTTTTAACCGATTTGGTGTGTTGTAGTACACATCCATTTGATGTGTGTGTGTGTGTGTGTGTGTGTGTGTGTATGTGTGTAATTGTGTAATTCCTTTTGATATCTAAGTTGACCCAATTTTTCTCCTAGAAGGAGCTCCTTCAGTTTGGCTCCTGTGCCATTTTGATATGACTCAAGATAGCTCTGTTTATTTCTTATATGCCTACATCTTCTAAGCTTTCAGACATTTCTAAAATTATTACAATACATGCCTCTATATGTTAAGAAGTCCTGGTTCCTTTTATTGGGGAATATTTAGAGACCATAATCTAGGTGCTAGAGAGCTGGAGGTTTTAAACTACAGGTGCAGTGTAGAGACCTTACAATCTTGCATCTATGGTGGACAACATAGGTGTTACTTGTTTGGTTTAGTGTATCAACCTCCATCTCATTCTTCTGGAACAGCATTCCATCTTTTAAAAATCTGCTGTTTTTCTTAGTCAAGTCATTTGTTTCTAGATGTCACACCCTCTAGGTGTGATGACTTGGCCCCTCTAGGTCCAAGTGCAGGCATGTCACCAACGCCCTCTGCCAGCACCATCTGAACTGGAAATGGAGAGAGTTAATTTACCAACAAGATTCTGAGATTGAGGCTTTGGAACTGTCACCAGACATCTTTTTCTATATGTGCAGGAAGCTAGTTTGACATCCTTGGTGACTTTAGGGTATGGGTGATACTTCAGCTAATGCCTCAACCTCAGATATCTCTAACCTCAAGCTCATTAGCTTGAACTTTCTGCCACTTTAGCCTCTCCCTCCCAGGACCATATCTTGGGATGTTTTCTTAATTGAAACTACTCTACGCCTGACATCTTAACTCTTATAGCCCTCTCAGTGATTGCAATCATTTCTATTATCAGCACTCTGACTATGACATTCCTGAAACACACATTTCATACCCTACTGAGATCATGGTCCCCTGGCTTCTTAGGGTATGTTAAGTCTCTCCTTTCTTCCCTCTCCAGACTACCCTGCAAGATTCCTATCTTTGTCACAGGAATTGCTTCTAGGTCCTTTTCCCACAGCCTGCCTGAAGAACTGTCACTATGAAACAGCCTCTCTCTCTTCTACTCTTAGATCTTTTTGGAGAAAATCAGACAATAGCATGTGCTCACTGAAGAGTCACTGCAAATCAATAGTCTCACACCTCAGCTACATCTTTGTTGCTGCCTGGCACTTTCCTTCCCATTTCTACAATGATCATTCCAAACCTGCCCCAAACTCTTCTCACTCAACTGACTCTACTCTATTACCCTCATTCTCAGCAGACAACCTCATTTTTAACTTTATGTTAACAATGGATTTATTTAATTCCCCTCTAAGTGTGAGGCACTGAACAAGAGGCTTTAAATGTATTATTTCATTTACACATGGCAAACGATCTATGATTTAGAAATAAATATTCCATTTCACCAAATAAGGAAACAGGTTAAATGGCTTTTCCATGATGGTTCAGTACATTTTGAATACCAAGACACCCCAGCTTATTAGTTTAAAATAATAATTACTTACTATTTCTCATTAGTTTGGGATCCATTGACTGGTTCTGCTGTTCTGGGCTAGGCTAACTCATGTAGCTGTTGTCAGCTGAGATCTTGGGTCAGTCAGTTCTGCTCCATGTGGTCTTTCATCTCCTTCCACTAAGTTTATTCTCATAGAAATTGCAGGAGTCCAAGAAAGGAAGGAGAGACACCTAAATGCTTTTTCAAGTCTCTTCTTGCTGTCCCACAGACCAAAACATATCACATGACTGAGCCGAGATAGAATGAGAAGGGACTAGAAAATGCAGAGCAAACAGAACCCATTATTTTGGAATATACATGAAACATAGCTAAACAGTTGTATAGATGAGTTTCAAAGCCAGACCTCTCTTGACACAGAGCCCACATTCTTTACTACAACAGACACTGGGTAATTTATAAGGAAAAGAAGTCTATTTCTCACAGTTCTGGAAGCTGGAAAGTCCAATATCTAGAGGATGGCATCTGGGGAGGGAGATGCATCCTCTGTGACATGATGCATCATTCCATGTCAGAAGGGAAAAGGGAGGATGAGAGAAATCTCAGCTCTGTTAGGGAGTGAATTTATAGGCTCAAGCCTTTATATAATCAGCAGTAATCCATTCACGAAAACATAGCTCTTCATGGTCTAATCACCATTCAAACCATAGCAGTTTCTGTCTTCAAATCCTAGGTGTTTAAGTCTCCTTCATAGCTCTTCTTTCTTTTATCTATCCACTTAAATGTTGGCATCCCCTACAATTTTGTTCAGAATTCATTTCTCTTCTCATTACATATTCTCTCTGGAAGATTCCATAAACTACCAGAACATCTCTCTCCATGTTTTTGTTTGTCCCCCTCTTCTACCCTCAACACATAAAACCTAATCTTCTTCCTTCAGTCTCCATCTTGGTCAGAGAACATCTACCCAGTCATCAAACCAGAAAACTGGAAGCAATCTTACATTCCTCCCTTATCCTCCATAACCAAGGTTTCTTAACCTTGGCACTATTGACATTTTGGGCCAGATAATTCTTTGTTGTGGGAGCTATCCTCTGCATTGTAGGATGTTTAGCAGAATTCCTAACCTCTACTTACTAGATGCAGTAGAATACTCCTGACCCATGTTGGGTCAGTCAAATAAATCTCCAGATACTGCCAAATGTCTCTGGGGATCTGGGACATATGATCGCCTCCAGTTAAGAGCTATATCATTGCCCAGTTCCTATAGATTTAACCTTTGCAACATTTGTCCCTCCCATTTTATTCTTCTTGCCCCCGATCTTATTACACTCCACATCATTTTGTGTTTAGATTTCTCCAACTGCTTCCTATCTGTCAGTTGCAGGCAAGTTGGCTGACCCAACAGTCTCTCTTGACACAAATCTTCCTTGCTACCTCCCACTAAAGAAAAATGGAATACCTGTTTTTCGGCCTGTTTCAGTCAGCATTCTCACTGCTGTGACCCAAAACACCCAATGACCTGATGACTTAGGGGAAGGAGATTTATTTGCTCACAGTTCTGGAGATACCAGGGTTTCGGTCCATATTAGGCCAGGTGAGGTCTGTGAAGCTTAGGGCATAGCATGGGGAGGAGAGAGAGAGACAAACAAACAAACAAGAAAACAAACAAACGAGGGCTCTGCTCTCGCATCACAGCAAAAGAGAGCTGGTGAAGGGTATTCAAGGACAAGCGCACAGTCCCCAAGGCCACACTCCCAGTGACCCACCTCCTCCAACACACCCCATCTGCCTAGGTTACCACCCAATCAATCTCTTACAATGGATTCGTCCACTGATGAGATGAGAACCCTCTTAATTCAATTATATCACCTCTGGACATCAATGCATGAGCTCCTTAGGGGACATTTTATATCCAAACCCTAACACAGCCTCACTTGCATCTAGGGCTAGCCAGGTAGCACAATTCAGCATGATAACTAGCTTCATGAAGAGGGAGAGTCAGACTTAACAGTGAAGAGCAAAGCCATGATATCATCCATTCTGGGTAGCATCTCAGACTCATTACTCTGATAGTGTGCGGTCTTCAAAAGCTTCTTAAATTTTCTGTTCCCCATTATAACACTGGGATAATAAAAGTACCAGCTTTATGGTATTATTAAGAAGACAAATGAGTTAATGTGTAAAGCATTTAGTACTGTGACTGACTGCAAATACTGGGTAAAAATGGTGGCTATCCTATAGGCATGACAGTGACCATATAACCTCTTTCCCTGCTCATCTCAAACGTCACTACTTTACGTTCTATCCCCAGCTTCTGCTGTATTCACCTTTTGAGAGTCAGTCCAGAGGAGACTTCCTCTAGAAAGTTTTCTCTCATATGTTCCCTTCCAAATTTGAAGCCATTCCTCAGACCTTACTTGGTTTTCTCCTGCCTCACTAGGCTGTGAATTCCTATAAGACAAAGACCAAATCATTCTTCTTTCTACATATTTCTAGGACCACTGCAAGTGCTCAATACATATTAATTGTGCAGTAAAGGTCTGTGGACTAAATCAATAGGTTAATGAATATTGATAGTATACATCAGTCTTGCAAATCATTGCATTCCCATTTGGCATCAGATGATAAAATTGTCCACCAGATTAGAAAACAACTCCAACTTTACTAACTTAGCTATCTATGCTCATCTCTGGGAAGAGTGAACCTTTAAAAAGCTTTGGATATGGCCAGTATAAATGAAATGCAAATTCAATCAATTCACCAAAATGTAAATTTTTAAAAGGAAATATATCTCATTAGCCTGGCAACTCCAGCCAAGTTAAGTAAACTGAAGCCAGGGACCAAATTATTTTAAGAGTAAAGAGTAAAACTATACATGTGACACCAAACTTTGCAAACATCCTTTATAAAGCCTTATTCTAAATAACTTCATCTAAATTTGAGCAGAAGAGTGGTAATTCCAAGTGTTAATTGACAAGTCACAGTTTTAAGACCCCACTGATATAGTTTCCCAAATGAGATGCCTTTAAAGTTGCCATGCAGTTAAAAGGCCTTTTAATCACACACACACACACACACACACACACACACACACACACACACACACACACTCGCGCGTTTTTCATCTGCTGCCTCCACTTAGCAAACTGTTAATAAGTTTAAAATACTTAAAATTTCAGGAAGAGAGCATCTGTAATCTTAAATAACGCAGTGTTTTCAGTCCCTATCTCTGCAGAGAAGTACTTAATCACAAATGGCTAGGAGGACCTTTTCTTCCCTGGGGTTTGGACCCAACCACCTGTCATTTGGCAAAACCAACTGTGACTACGATCCATCTCCTTCTCTGGATCAAAATTTATTAGGTCATCTCTTCTAGAGTGAAGGGGCGCACGCTGCTCTCTCCAGAGTTCTTAAATGTTATACGGAATCACTGGAAACTGAGCAATTTCTCCAAAGTTGTTCAAGAAAAATACATTTCCTTTCCCCTGGAAATACGGGGGGCTTCATGTAACACGCACACAATGCGCTCTTTAGAAGGTAACTTTTCAATGATAAAACACGTTCAGTCACACGTTTGGTTTCCCCTGTCGACAACAGCCCTTCAGCAACTCCATTCACGCCCCAGGGAGAGTCGGTGGACAGGTGGAGCTCCCCGCGGCGTGCACCGACCCCGCGCCCGCGGCTCGGGCTCCAGCGCCTTCCGGAGGGGGGTGACCGATTCTCGTCGCCTCCTCGCCCGCCTCCTGCGCGAGTCCCTCCCCTCGCCACAGCGCGGACCCTCAGGTTGCCCTGTTGTTGGCCGCGCCTGTCACTTTGGCGGCCGGGTGACTGGAATGGATGGGCTGGACACACCTTCCATCCTAGGGGGAAAAACCCCAAAACTCCGTGGGGATCTGCAGACTCCGCGACGCTCCCAGAGCTGGCGGCGCGCGCGGGTCAGGGGAAGGCACAGCATCCCCCTCCCCCTCACTCCTCCCTCCCTTAAAAAACCGCCCAACGCAAATAAATAATACGGCCCCGGCCCGCGGCGCCCGCGCCCTCTCCTGCAGCCCGCGGAGGCGGCGGCGCGCCACCATGCTCCCCAGCGCCGTGGCGGCGCACGCCGGCGCCTACTGGGACGTGGTGGCCTCCTCCGCGCTCCTCCACCTCCCGGCCGCGCCGGGCTTCGGCAGCCTGGGCAAGAGTTTCCTGATCGAGAACTTGCTGCGGGGCGGCGGCGCCCCGGCGCCCGGGCTGCAGCCGCCCCCGCCCCCCGGCCCCGCCGCCGCGCAGCTCCGGCCGCTGCCCGCCAGCCCCGTGCCCCTCAAGCTGTGCCCCGCGGCCGAGCAGGGCTCGCGGTGGGCCTTCCAAGTGCTCCCCTCGGCCGGCGCGCGGCTGCCGGGCCGGGCTCCCGAGGACCGAGACTGCGCGCTGCAGCCTGCAGCCCCAGGTGAGCCGCCGCCGGCCGGGACCCCCGCGGGGCGCCCGGGAGCGCGGGCCCGGACCGCCCGGAGCCGGGGCGCGGAGTGCAGGGCCACTCTGGAAGGAGTAAGGGCCACCCCTGCTTGTGATCCCCCCTTCCAGCCCTCCAGGTCCTCCCTTCTCCTTTCGACAGGTGCTAGGACTGCCTCGACTTTTTGGCCTTGGCGGGGGCTCCACTGGAAGGAAAGGGCACCGCAGTGCGGAGATGCTGGGCGGCGGGACCAGTTTTCGGGATTCCGAGTTCAGCGCTTCGGCCCGCGGCCGCCCTGGGGAAAGCTCTCTGCGAGGCAGCTGCGCGCGGCCGGCCGCGGGACTGTTGCGACGGTCAGGGTCGTTCTGGAAGGCGCAGAGAGCCCTGGAGGGAGAGTTGCGCAGTTTTGGCTTTCTCTACTCTTAACATTTTGGAACGCTGGAGGCGCAAAGAAATCGAGGCCGTCTTTTTTCTTCTGAAAAACAGCTAAATTGGCAACTGGATTAGGAAGTTCACCAATAAATGGGAATCTACCGAAAGAAGGGCAATTTGAGTTTATTTTAATTACCTTGTAAAACCTAAGCAGTGGGACTGGGATAAAGGACGCTGACAGTTGAGTCAATATTAGGTAAAGTTTATGAAGGGGCTGCCGAAATTAGCGATGATAAAAGGGAAAAAGTCTCATGGCGACTTGGAAACTGAGATCCAGTTGGATTAATTTTTTTTTTTTTTTGGCTGCGTCCTTAGACGATCTTAACTCATTCTTTTAATCCCGATGGGTTTGTCCAGAATGACTAATAGATGCTTTTCAGCAGTTTCCATTGTCCCAGCAAACTGCCGGATCAAATTTATTACTAATGGCTTTATAGAACTCAACGTGTTTAGAACCTGTCCTAGTCTTTCAGCTTGAAATGGTTACTAACAGAATGGAACAAATATAATTATATGAACGCCGGTCTCACTCACATAGTGTAAAACCTAAAGGCTAAGAAGCCTTTTCGCAACCTGGAAGAGGAACAGATGCTATTAAGGCAAGGTTTATGTGCCTTGAAAATGTTTATCTGCCTTGGAAGTGCGGACCACTCTGTTCTTTTTAAAGTGTTAGGAGAATTAGGAAAGTATTCTAATACAGTTTAAGCCTATATTTTACCAAATATTTGATTCAGTCCTCTTTGAAGATTCAGTGTTGTCCTAGATTAAATTTAAACAAACAACCTTTTGTTTCAAGAAGAATTTTTGTAAAGAATGCGTGTAATTTTTGAAGCTAGAAAAGTATCTAAAGAAAGAAAAAGCTCTGTAAGTTTGTGTTCAGAAATATGCTGTTTAAAACAAAACTTTACATTCATTTATTTTTGTAATTTAGCAGGGAATGTAATTTTCTTAACATTGTCCCAGTTTTATTTAAATGACAGATTCTTGCCTTAGTAATTGTTGTGGGAATTCTTTTATACAGTGTAGAATTATGAAGTTATAATGATTGCTGACAATTTTAGCTATTACCTGGGAATTAGGTGAGTATGAAATAATGATTGATGTTCTGTAAAGAGCATAAAAGAGATAGAAAAGCCATTGTTTCCAGAAAGATAACATCTCCTTTTGAAATATCAGTGAACAACCAGCACTGATCCTTTAGACACTAACTTGGGAGAGAATCATAAAATGTGATTTTAATATTTTGTCATATTGTCTACATACTTTTTTCAACCTTAATTTGTTGAGTACTGCTCTAAATATTGAATAAGAAAACCCAGAGTTATTTCCAAATGCATTTGTGAAAGATAGCATCATTTAAAATTTAGGGGGCTTATGCCACTGCATGCATTTTTGCTTCATTAATTTGGTTGACCAATACTAATTATACCATATATTTAATTCAGCACCTGCTTACTAAGGTCTGATGTGTCAGACTCTGTTCTGGGCCACAGCTGACTCTGCCCTTATGGGGCTTACATTCCACGCTCGGTGCCGCTTTATAGGTCACCAATCAGTATCTTTTCTAATCCTCATAGTAGGCCAGCAAGGTAGCTACTGGGATTCCAATCTTTTTCTGAAGGAAAAAAAAATTATTTCACTTGCTAGTTTTGTTTTCATCTCAATTGTCATTTTGAATATCTGTGAACTCCTGAAAGAGAAAAATAATTGCCCCAAATCTTCAGACTCGTACCTTAGGTTAGTCTTCTACTGACTATGAGAAACAAATGAGGGATAAGGGGACAACTAATTACATCCCATCAGCATAATAAATCAGATTGTGGTTTTCTATCTCAGTCCCAGAGGAAAGAAATTGACTTTCTTGTCTGAAAGGTGCGGGCAGTTGAATGATAGGATAGCTCTACAGTTCATGGATGGAAGTATAGCTGTCAGTGCTTTGTCCTGGAAAATTGGCAAATTTCAGTGTTTAGAGCAAGAAAAGGAACACTCCAAATTATATGTTGTCAAATTGTTTGAAAATTTTAAAAAATCAAAGGGTTTTCCTGAAGGCTTGAGTGAGGTGAGATATGTTTAGTGCAGTAGTGGGTGATGAATAGATTCACCTATACTTTTTTAATCTGGAAAAAAAAGTCTGGCCTGTTTTAGTTTATTAGTAGAAAGCAGGAAGCTTTGTGAGTAAAATTCGAATGAACAGAAATCTTCTCCTAGAAGTTCACTGGTGTCATTATTTGGAAAATATTGTGCTAGATTAAAATCTTGAATAAAATAAATCTTGAATAAAATAGGATATTGAAATGTTAAAAGCTGAAACATTTAAATTTCTTTTGGTTATGAGAATGCTATGAATTTTCAAGTTGATGATTATGTCATCAGTTTTCTTCAAAGTGAGTGGAGCAAGTATTGCTCTTTAGTAACATTTGTTATTTAAAATATTTTAGAAAATATTTGACACAAAATAATTTATTTCTATTAAATTTCCTTGAGCTACATATAAAAGGATTGGAAAGCAAATTTTTCATGCTGGATAAGTGAGTTGAAATGTTCTTTTTTGAAAAGTAATTTTGCCAAGTAAGTTGTACTGTATAGTACAGAAATGGAACATCCATATATTTTTGCTTTCACCCAGCTAGAGTTGTTTATTGCTGTGAATACTCAACATACATTCTGGTTTCTTTTCCAACTCCCAATCCCAAAGTTCTGTTTACCTACTATTCCTCCACTTTGTCTGAAACTACTTGCACTTATGTTTTATGTTCCAAATTGTAGTTTATTCCTTCTTCATTGGGATACACTGAAAGTAGAAAATAAAACAGCCTCTCACACATTTTAGGCACTTGGGCTAGGGATAAAATGAATCTGTGTTCATAATGGGAATCCCAGTCTAACTGAAAACTTTGTGGTCTGATTTAGTCAGTCTGTAGTTTTATTGCTAAACTCTGCTCTAGATTTGTTTTGGCAGATTGATAGCTCAGAGTCTTAAGTGTTGATGAGAACCAGAATCAGAGTGGGGGATTCAGAACAGGAAAATGATGGTTGGTACCCATTCTAGCCGCTCTGCTCTGTCCATCACCCCAACCACCCTTTGGTGGACTTTGTAGATAATACCAGAACATATTCTTACTATATTTGTATATTTATAGTCTACTCAATATATATTTGTAATTCACTTATATCAATAACTTTTAAATAGTGCATGAATACTCAACTGTGAACAAATTGTCGTATGGTTCCTAAGTTAATTAACACCTTCAGGTTTGAGAAGTTCTTGCAGTGAATAGAACTAATAGGCACTTCCTGTATGTCCAATGCCAAGTAAGCCAGTACCAAATAAGGAGTGTTCCATATAAAATAATGTCCAAGTTGGAACTATAGTGGGGTAACAATTTATTTAATTTGCCTCCAACTTTACACATATCCATCTCCCATCCCCAGCACATGCTTCTGTACTTTGTTCTAACAAGTCAATCTCAATCTGGTAATTTACAGTCAAGGATGATTTTGTCTATGTATCTGTGTATCTACCTATCAATGTGTGTGCGTGCATGCATGCGTGCATGTGTGTGTGTGTGTGTGTGTGTGTGTGGTTGGTGCTGGAGATTGAACCCAGGGCTTTGTGTATGTGAGGCTCTACCACTGAGCTACATCCCCAGCTCTTTAGCTTTGTTTCCCTTCATTGTGGCTCAGGTGCTGGAACCTCAGCTGTGCATTGGACTCCACTCTTTGAGCATGCCATCTCCTTCCTGTTCTTGTGTTCACAAGAAAAATGTCTCTCTTTGTTGTAAGCAGACACTTCATGTTTATGTTTGCTGCTAAACAATGGTAGAAATGATAGAAACTTGAAAGTAAAGAGTCAGTGTTCATGCACAATTTCTGGTTAATAGTTGTGTTCATAAAATGCTTTGATATTCTTTGGCTATGAAAGTTTTACAGAAGTGAAATGTTATCATCTTTAAGATATTTAAATGACTGTGTTCTTATGTTAGGGTAGGTGGTAAATATTTCACTTACTCCTCAATCAGTCTTCTTTCTACCACCATGTCTCTGTTGTTGACATTGTCCATTACTTTAGAATCCATCTTTTTTCTTTTTTCTTTTCTTTTTTTTTTTTTTTTTGGCAGTAC
>PVJS01058427.1:0-11784 GCA_004027185.1 Glis glis
TCCTGCCCATCAGCGCCTGTGTGGAAACTGCGACGACTCTGGACCGGACTGTGGGGAGGCGTGGCGGCGTGACGTCACCGCGGGGGCGGGGCGACGCTGCGGGAGGCGGCTCCGCGTGTCCCGACACCGGCGCGGGCTCCGAGACGGCGCGGCTCCCGGCGGTCAGTACTTCCCCGTGGTCGGCTCACGCCCAGGCCCGCGCGGAGATGGCTGACGATCTTGGAGACGAGTGGTGGGAGAACCAGCCGGCAGGAGCAGCCAGCAGCCCAGGTACGCGTCTGCCTGCGCCCCGCCGGGCCTCCTCTCCCGTCCGATCCCTTCCCTGAACCTAAGCCCTGGACCGCCGCGGCTGTCACCGGGCTCGCCGGCCGAGGGGCGCGCGCTCCGCGAACGCCAGGCTCGCGGGGACGTGGTGCGCGGCACTAACACGGGAAACACCAGCACGAAGTCTCAGATCTGTCTGCCGGTCAAGCTTTGTTTGTCTTTCCCTTTTAACGCTTGAGCGTGGATAAGACAGTTTTCGTGAAGACAGGCTATTTCTCATGGTGGGTAAAGGTAACCCTCCCCCCGCCTCCAACTAGGTTTGAACCGCTTCAGTTCAGATCGTGACTCCAGTACCCTAATACTTTCTTCTTCTTTTCCTGATCTGTAAACTAAGGGTAATAGTAATAATAATGTCTACTTCTTAAAGTTGTTGTGAAGATTAAATGAATACAAGTTATGCACGTCGGCACAGTGCTGGTCATATACATATATATGCAATAAATATAAGGTCTTATTGTTCTTGCTGTTATTATCAGGTGAACTGGAATATTCGAGCTGGAAGGAAACGGGATTAAATAGAGATCATCCGTTTGAACTCACTTTTTGGGGGGGGGGTATTTGAACCCAGGGACAGTCTACCTCTGAGCTACACCCCCAGCCCTTTTAAATTTAAAAGTTTTATTTTTTGGTACTGAGGATTGAACCCAGGGGCTTTCTACCTCCGAGCTACACCTCTGGCCTTTTTTATTTTTTGTTTTGAAACATGGTCTCACTGGGTTGCTAAGGTCTCTCTATGTTGCAGAAGCTGCCCTTGAACCTGTGATCCTCCCTTCTCAGCCTCCCAAGTACTGGAATTACTGGACGTATGCCACCACGCCCAGATTAACTCGCTTATTTTACAGATAAGAAACTTGACCTAAAGAATAACTTCACAAGTTTACATAGCTAGTTTGTGTAAGAAACAAGACTAGAATTCAGTTAACAGTTCAAACAATTTTTACTGTGCTGTGCTATGTGTATCCATTTGGAATGCAGTGGGCATTTTATCCCTAAGTAGAGTAGCAGTAAGTAACTCCTTACCCTAGACTGGCCTTGGACTTTTCAAGTCCTATAAGGTTTAATATTCAAATATTATTATATGCAATTATCTTTTTTTTTCAAATCACTCTTCAAGGGCTACCAGAATCTCCGATTTTTCAGGATAAGGCTAAAGTCAGATTCAAGTTTGTGTTGTCTACCAGGCCCTTCACATGATAAACACTTGATACATTTTTGCTGCAAACAATCTTGAAATATGGGTTTTGAAATACCCATTTAAAATATCAAACTTCAGTTGTTTCATTGTTTCTAGCAGCCTTTGGGAACAACTATGTAGATAGCATTTTTTAGAAGGTACTCAGTATAATATTTTCTTGATTAAACTTCCTGACTTATAGCATTGCTTCTCACAAATGTATCTCTGTGCCCGAAATCACAAATATCTTTCTTTGCAGCCTTGTGACATTCTTCATTTACTTTAGTGACCATCCGCCAGTCCTGACTCAGGTGTTAAAAGTTATTTTTTATGGCATGATACCAGGATAGAGGCCATTTAAGAAATAATTGAGCCAGGTGTGGTGGTAATCCCAGTACTTGGGAGGCTGAGACAGGAGGATCACAGGTTCGCTGCCAGCCTTAGCAACTTAGCAAGGCCCTCTGGAACTTAGTAAAACCCTGTTTCGAAATAAAAAATAGGGCCAGAGGTGTAGCTCAGAGGTAGAATGCCCCTGGGTCCAATCCACAGTACCACAAAAACAAAACAAAATGAAAGAAATAAATTCCTTTTGAGTGGTGAAGGGTATCCCAGTTATTAGTTCTGATCCTGCCACCGTCCCCCCCACCAGCTATGTGACTCTCAAGTTAATCATCCCATAGAAGAAAGGCAATCAACATGTATTGAGTATCTGTTATGTACCAGATGTTTTCATAGAACAGATTAATTTACTCTTCATAACATCCTTAAAGGTGTTACCTTCATGTTATAGATGAAGAAGCTGAGAAAAGTTCAGTAATGTTATTAGGAACAGG
This sequence comes from Glis glis, assembly GCA_004027185.1. NCBI lineage: Eukaryota > Metazoa > Chordata > Mammalia > Rodentia > Gliridae > Glis > Glis glis. The sequence continues at coordinate 2,332 of PVJS01058427.1, forward strand.
GATTGAAGAGGTCTGGGAGTTTAGTCAAGTGTGATTGGTTTCCAAAGATACTTTCCCACTCTTACTATGTGACATCTGTATCCCAATCTGTAAAATGATGGGAGCTTAGTGATGGTTGTTTAGGGCTTTACCAATCAATACTTCTAAACAAGGAAATCTAGTAGAACTTTAAAGTGCAGCCTCCTTCATTAGCAGGATTCCAATCAAGACAATGTATTGAAGTCCCCAGGATCACCCTACTTCTTAAATTCCTTCTACCTATTAAGACTAAGCTTTGAAAATTGTTGACATTAAATTTATCAGGGACCTTTGCTTCATTAACTGCTTTAAAGTAAGCATATACGTTTCTTTGACATTTGTTTCATTATTTATTGGTGCTTTGCTTTAATGTAATCTGTATAACATTCTAAATTTAGAAGAAATCATAGTTGAATACATTCAGATTTCTTGATTCTTCCTATGTTGATGGGGAAATACCAGTGTAAAATATGTGTATTATGTTTTTTTTGAATGTCAAAGGAGCAACAGTGCCTTAAGGCCAAGTAAAGAAAAGTGGTTACTTTCATTTCTATTGTAGATTATGCTACTTGCCCATAAAAATAAGCATCTTTCCCTATCACTTGTTCCCGGTTCACATTCATGGTGGCAAGGCAGTAGAGCATTTTTGTCATCTATTCAACAAATATTTGTTGGTTATACAGTTTATAACACTTGTTTAATGTATCTAGCTACTACTTACTGTCTGTCCAAGGAACTCTAGTGTGTTTTGGCTGTTCTCATGTCTTAGATTCTATACTCTTCAAGACCTCTGATTTTTGTACTAGAATCCTGCATTACACTGGAGCCCATCGTGGGAACTGTCACTTAGCTGGTGTTTGGTAGAAGTTAGTGGAATGAATGAATGTATGCATGCATGATAGCTTCTATATAGAGTTCTTAGTAATAATGTTTGTAGGTAGACATTTAATTTTTCACCCAATCTAGACACTTCTTTTTAGTGGTACTGGGGATTGAACCCAGGGCACTTCACCCCTGAGCTACACCCCCAGCCTTTTTTATTTTTTATTTAAGCAGGGTCTTGCTAAATTGCCAAGGCTGGCCTTGAACTTGAGATCCTCTTGCCTCAACCTTTCACGTCTCTTGGATTACAGGTGTGCACCACTGCACCAGGTGAATGTGGACGCCTCCCCCCCCATTGGAGTACACACTGTCATCCTTATTTTCCTTAACCATTGCAGTACACTCCTAACAGGGTTCCCAGTTTCCATCTTTGTCCCTCACTCAGCAGCCAGAGTGATCCCTTTAAAAAAGAAGTCAGATCACAAACCTGCTTAAACTCTCCAATGCCCTCCCCACCCCGCACACAGAATCAAATTCATTACTGTGGCTGACTGTTTGCCAGATCTGCTACTTATTCCCACTAGTTTACACTATCCCAGCAATGCTGGCCTTCATTCTGTTCCTCCACAGGTGAAGCTTATTCTGCTTAAGCCTTTGCAGTAGCTGCTCTGCTCTGTTTGTCTGGTTTTCAGATAATGGTCTGAACATTAAGAACTCTGCTCCGGCATCACCTGCTCACAGAGACACTTCTTGGTCAACCAGTCTAGAATAGCCACCCAGTCGCTCTACTTACGTTCCCACTGTGTTATTTTCCCTGTTAAATTATTACTATCTTCCAGCACTAGAATGTAAGTTCCTTGTGAGCAGGGATTTTGTTTTTCTCATTCTTTGCTTTATCCTCAGGACCTAGAGTAGTATTTGGGCACAGACAGCACTCATTCCGTATTTGTCAGTTACTTAATTAATTATTAATATTTCATAGCCAAATGAAATATTTGTGATTTCCTTCTTTAAATCACATTGTTTTATCTGTGCTGAATTGCTTCTGGAAATGATGGGGGGGCACCTTGGATCTTTCCTTTAAACTGAATAACCAGGTTGGTTTCCTGTATAGGCAGCCATACATTGTAGATGTTATAAAGCATTCCCTCTGCATATTAAATTCAGACTTGAAATACTTACAGTAGATGTTGATAACACTCAACAGAATCAAAATCATTTATTGAACTTAATCCTGTTTTAGACACTAACAGAATTAGAATTAGAAAAACATAATCAGATTACATTATAGTGTTCACACATTGATGTGGTTCAATAAAAATGCATACAATATTGAGACAGATATTTAAGTGCAAAAATAGAGGAAGGATGAATTTTTAAAGTAAAGGGGAGAAGAGAAAGAGTTTTACATTATTCATCATTATTTTGTACTTGAAGACCCCCGAGTAACCTTCATAGACTAGTGTTACTTTATTATATATAATTTCCATGATTCTTAACAAATGAATGAGTGCTTCTTGACAAAAATTATCAAAGTTTAAGGGTACAGGTGTACATGTCTTTCTCCATATCATATACACAGTTCTTGCTATAATTTTGCCAAGTGTCCATGAGTCTCAAAAAATACCACTCATAAATGTGGAAAACCTAAAAATACTTTCATTTCCCTATCAGATTCAACAACAATTATATTATTTTTGTGGCAAAAATTCTTTGCTCTATTCTTACTCCAGTGTTCTTTAGTTGAACACTTTAGATGCTTCACAGAATTATGTATTTTCCTAAATAATGCATAATAATTTGCAAATAGCTAAAATGCAGTTTTTCTTTTTATCAGCTTTCCTAGAATTCTTAATTGAATTCTTAAATTGTTTAAGTATTGCTTTTAAAAACTAATCGATGATGCTCTTCTTATACACTTATTCCTGAGTTCCTTGTTAGTCTAGTTCATACTAGACCAGGGACAGCAAACTGTTTTGTAAGAGTCTGCTTTTGTAAAGAAATTAGGCTTTGCAGATCTGATGGTCACTATTGCAAGGACCCAGCTCCGCTCTTGCAGTGTAAAAGCAGTCAGAGACAATAAATATGTAAACATTGGTTGTATCCCAGTAAAACTTTGTGGACAATGAAATGTGAATTTGGGGTGATTTTCATGTCATAAAATAGTCTTTTGATTTTTTTTCAATACTTAAAAATGTAAAAACTATTCTTATCTTGCAGGCCACACAAAAAGAGACAGTAGGCTGAATTTGGCCTACTGGCTAGAGTTTTCAAACCCTACTGGGGCCTCAAATTTGGACCCTGAGTTGTATGTCATATTTCTCTAGAAGAAGGAATTTGAAACATACCCTTGAGAAAATTGTGTTTTTCATTAGTTACTCCATTGCTCAGTCTGTAATTATCAGCCATATATTAGACCAGTCACACTCCTGTTAAAATCAGATACTTGCAAAAAGTTACAGGAAGAGTAGTTCAGAGATCATTGAAGCTAAACAAATGAAGGGCTGGGAAAAGATTCTAGCATGGAAGTATCAGGCTTTTAAAAAGTTTACTTCAAATTGCATTTGCTTTCATTCATTTGGACATTTTTCTGCTTGCTTTTAAAATTTAACATTCATCACTGTAGAATTATTAGGACAGTTTTATTTATTTAATTTTTGTTCTTGAGATGAGTCAGATTTTTGCAGAACAAGATTATATGTTCACGTGGCAGGATTCCTTAAGTTGTGTTATGCATATGTCAGATACCATTTTGTTGAACTCCAAATAGTAGTCCCAGTTTCTTATTGTATTTGCATTTTGTTGTATTACATATTGCTTGAAATAAGCCTGTGTGTTGGTTAGTAATCCTTTTGTTAAAATAGAATATTATTTTCAAGACTTGTCGTAATGAAATTAGAATTTTATTACCATTTAAAGATGGGTTTCTGCTGGTTGCCTTCAAAATATTCATGTTTTCCTAACCATTTTTTTAGTGCTTTGTAAAATATCTTTTCCTTCTTTTCTTGATTGCTCCCTAACTTATGCCAGTTTGGCATAAAACGTATTTTATGGTTGTTCCTCACAGGAGCGAGAACAATTTTGAAATCAACATATAGCGTGTTTTCTGTTCTTCCAGGTAAAACTCGCCCAGGGTATTTTGTCTTTCTGGGACTATTGTTGGCACATGCTGTTTTTCTTGTTTTATGCTTCTTTCTGATCTGTTTAGTTTTCGTTCCAGGGGTTCCAGTGTTTTTCTTCCCATGAGAATAATTCCCAGTGTTCACTGTCACCCAGGCATAGCTGCTGCTCCCAACCCTGTCACACTTCATCACCATCACTTAGCACGTTTCGTACTCATGTGTTGACTGAATGGCCCTTCTCTCCCTCCTTCACTCATCCTGCATTCACTCAAGATCTATCAGATGCTTGTTTTATGTCAGGCACACTGCTTAGTATCCTCTGATATGTGTATTATTTTTTGTTTCAGAGCTTCTTTGCCTTCTTTTGTATTCCTTTCCCTTCCACTACTCACTTCTTTTCCTTAACTTCGACTTTTTCCATTTCAGGCCTCTAATTCACTTGCCCTATCCACCTTCTCCCTCTGCCACTTGCCTGCAAGGACTGTTGTTCGTCATCCCTTTCTTTGGCTCGCATAGCTCAATGCTGCCCAGCCCTCTGGCTTCTCCTCTTTGAAACTGGATGGGCCCTGGGGTGTTGGTAGAGTGGCATCAGTGTACTGAAGTAGGCTTAGCCGGATGAGTATCGGGAATGGCAGTTCCTTTGCTACTGTTCTGCAGGCTCCATCCTAGTGCAGCTGGCTGAAAGTTCTTAGCCATGAGGATTTCTCCCAGGGTAGGGTCTTGCCTCCAGTTTTCAATGAGGGATCACAGAAATCATTGGGTTATACTTTTCATTGAATTTTTTCCTCCTTGACTGAGGTTTGTGAAATCTGTCTTCTTTGTCAAAACTGCCTTGTCTTAAAACGTCATTGTGTTACTCTGTCCACACTGAATTATAAACAGACCTTTCTCTTGATGCAATGAGAGTTTTCCATGAGGTGAAAAGAATTTCTATAGCTTACTGCCAGGGGACCATGTCCAGCCTTACCAATGTCTTTTTAAATTCAGCATTCTTTCACTGGGAATATTTATGGTTTATCACCACTAGAAGGGACTTAAGGAAATATTCCGCTTTCTTGTTTTACACTTAGGAAAGTCAAGGCTTAGATTGACAAATGCCAAACTGAGTGCCATGTGAGCGAAAAGCTAAGATTGAAATTTGAGTATCCTGATCCTGAGTTTTGTTGAATCAACTAATTTTTTAATAATCATTCAGGAAAGAAATGTGAGTAAAGAATATCTTATGAGATGATAAATTGTTGTCTTTTTTTAAACACCCAGAACAGTGATTCATATATCCCTAAAAGATGTCAGTATTATTGACCGTTGATTCTCACCTTCTGATTGCTATAGAAAGCAGCAATGCTAATCTAAAATGGTTTGTTTTAGCTGGGCATGTTTGTACATACCTGTAATCCCAGTACTTGGGAGGCTGAGACAGGAGGATTGCAGGTTCGAGACCAGCCCCAGCAATAGTGAGACTGTCAGCAACCGAGGGAGACCCTGTTTCAAAATAAATAAAAAGGGCTGGAGGTGTAGCTTGGAGGTAGAACGCCCCTGGATTCAATCCCAAATACCATTAAAATAATGAAAATAAGCCAGGCGTGGTGGTGCATGCTTGTAATCCCAGTACTTGGGAGGCTGAGACAAGAGGATCACAGGTTCACAGCCAGCCTCAGCTACTTGTGAGACCCTCCGCAACTTAGTGAGACCCTGTTTCAAAATAAAGAATAAGGCCTGGGGGTGTAGCTCAGAGGTAGAATACCCCTGGGTTCAATCCCCAATGCCACAAAAAATAAAATAAAATAAAATAAAATGGTTTATCTTACATATCTAGCAATATTATTCCATGGCCTGGTATATACAGGAAGGGCAAACAACTTGAAGAAATGGGACAGGAGGCTAAGTGCCATCAGTCAAATCTACACACAACATCAGTAGTTGACATGTAGGCCACATAAACGATGTATTTGGCCGTAACTCATTTTGTTATTCCTTATCTCCTTGTAACTAAGAATTACCATTTTTCCCCGTCCTGGTCATAAAGAAATCATAGTTTTTGACCTTTAAGTTTGATTTTAATTGTCCTGCCATTTTGATGGAAATAATCTGACTTTCTTTAAGCAGGTTAGGAATTCTTGCTAGAACATATTCTTAGCAAAAGATGATTATTCAGTAAAGATCTGTAGCATGAAGGATTACTTGTTTGTTCACCAGAAAACTCTTGAACCGTTGTAATGAATTCAATTCTATCCCAGACTGATGATTATACTTCAACATTGGGTTGGATTCCAAGTACCACAAGAAATTGAGTGGACTTGGGGTGAGTCTGAAGCTGTGATTGTGTGTATGTGCTTACATACATAGAGAATCCAGATCCTTGTAGGTGTGCTGCTCTGAAGGATGACCACCAGGTCCACCATCCTGTGAATGAGCCATCTGACAGTTTGCTGCTTCACATATCCTGAAGGCATGGCCATTCCTCTCTGGTCTTCCACAGTGATAATTTTATCTTTCCAGATATTTCTATTGATGAATATATCCAGATAGTATTGTGGTATGACTTACCTTTTCCCTTCCAGGTGGAGAAAAGCATTAGAGGTGACAGTCCTTAGGATGTGTAGTTTCCTACAGCTATTTAGGTGAATAGGTTTGTCCATTGGCCCTGGGGGGGCTTTAGTGGAAGTCTTAGTGATGCCTGTGGATTTTGGTTTAGGGATCCGTGTCGGGATTCTCTGTTTGCATACCTCCTTGATCTTGGATTTAAAAAAAAAAAAAACGAGAGAGAGAATGAAAGGTAGTTAATGGTACAGTTGGTGGAAAAGCAGATATTATTCAGGACATGGAGTTAGGGTTTGGCTTTGAAAGCATTAGGTTCTGGGAGCACATCACATTCAAGATTGTCAGGTTGAAGAAAAGTTTCAGCAAAGCAACTCTGCCAACATGTTTTGGATGCATGTTGTGTGCAAGGGCCTAGGTAGTGGATGGTGGATTTTTAGCAGCAGGAGTGAGGGAGGGCATTCCAGGATAACAGAATACTTTTGGCAATAGGATGAGGTAATACCTTTGGCAATTGCCCGGAAGTAGGAAAGTACGAAACATGGTTAAGAAATGGAGTAGCTTTAAACTAGGTTGTGCATGAGAGGGGGGATGGGAATGTAGATCGGGCCTGATGGGGGAAGTTGTATCTGATTCTACAGATGTGAGTGGGTGGAGTCTGGGGGTTGGGAAGTAGGTTGGGGAAGATATAGGTACCTTGTGGAGGTAAAATGGCCTTAACATTTGTTCACTGATTAACATGAAGAGTGAGGGAGGAGTCACAGATTGGTTGAATGATGTAGACTGAGGGAGTAGGTTTAACCAGTGTAAAAGATTGCTTAGAAATATATTCTTATTTTCATTTTTAAGGAAAAAAATAATCCTGGATAAGAATACTTGGGTTTCAGCTGACTGTAGACCTCCCATTATAACCCAGAGTTGATTATTATTATTTTCCCTTTTGGTTGCCCCATGCCTTTCTTGCCATGAGTTCATAAATATAAATCTTTTTTAAAAAAAATCTTAGAAATTCATTGTATTTTTTTGTCGTAGATTTCTAATACTGTTATCATGGGAGCCCATCTTATGATTCTTTTTCATTCTATAGAAAAATTTTCCACATTTTTATTATAATGATATAGTAAAGTGAAGTACCTTTATCTCTTTATTTACATATTCACTTTTTAAAATACAGTATATGAGATTTAAATTTTATTTCAGTATTCCAGAAATATAGTCTGATCTTATCGGGCTTTTTAATTTTCAGTCATTGAGCATTTGGTTAAAAGGTATATTAGATGCACCTCTCTTTATTAACATTATTTAACTAAAATGAAATAGAATGGGAGAGAGTAGACTAGGATAAGAAAACACCAGAATGCACTGCATGTAGTAAGGCTAAGTACTGTTTTGTGAATATTACTTCAGTTTACATATACATATGTATACATGCACCAACACATGCTTGTATGCGATGCCTTGTTATCATATTCATTTCTTATTGGAGGCTATGGTAAAGTTTGAAATCTTCTGAACTAGAAGGAAACAAGGTACTTGATGTGAAGCAGGAGAGTAGGCATTGCTGGAATTGCCAACTAAATATAATACAAAGTTTCGGAAATGTTCTTTTGTAAGGGACTATATAATACATGATCTTCAGACTTAATGAAAGATGCAAGAGCAGTTAGAACTTAATAGTCACACTTACTTATCTAAAGTACCCCAAACTTTCATAGCAACCTAAGTAGGATTTTCAAATAAACACTGATCAGGCATGGCTAAAACCATGAGCCCTTAGATGAAGGACAAGCCATAGGGGAAATATACTTTCTTTAGTATATTCAGTCAATTTCTCTATGCCTCTATACTAGAAGAATATTTTGACTTTAGTACTGTCTTTGTGTGTGTGTGTGTGTGTGGGTCAGTTAGTCCTAAATATAACAAATGAGATATTGATACTCTCATATCTGTCTCCTTATCTAGATGCTTTTCCTACCTTTCAACTTCATGGTCTCATTTCACTGTTCAAGTGCCGCATCAGTGTTTGTATCCTTTCAATTAGGCAAAAGTTTTTTTCAAAATAATAATAGTAATAATAAAATTCAGTGCCCAAGTAAGGGTTTGGCGAGATGGGCAGCTACCAAAACAAAACAGAACAAAACACACCTTAAAACTCATACTCTATGACTCCGTCATTTTATTGTTAGGGATCTTTTCTTTCTTTCCTTTTTTTTTTTGTGGCACTGGCGATTGAACCCAGAGGCATTCTACCTCCAAGTTACACCCTCAGACCTATTTTATTTTTATTTTGAAACAGGGTCTCACTAGATTGCTGAGAGTCTCACTACTTGCTGAAGCTGTCCTTGAACCTGCGATCCTCCTGTCTCAGCCTCCCAAGTACTGGGATTACAAGCGTGCACCACCACACTCATCTCTTGTTAGGGATCTTTTCTAGGAAACAAAGAGGCAGGTAAAGATATTTGTTTTAGCATTATTTAAAATGAAGAAAAATGGACATAGTTTAAAAACTCCAGCACTAAGGATATGCTAAGTGAATTACAGTTATAATCACATGAAAATATTATGCTGTCTTTAAATGATGGTGATTTTGAAGATATAGGGAAATATTTACTCAGAAATGTTAAAAGCTGGATTTAAAACTTTATATATACTTTAAATAAGTGTGTGGAGAGGAAGTACTACAGATTGAGTGTCCCTTATCCAAAATTCTTGGGATCAGAAAGAGTATTTTGGATATCAGATTGTTTGTATTTTTTTTTTTTTGTGGTACCAGGGATTGAACCCAGGGGTGTTCTACCTCCGCGCTACACCCCCGGCCCTATTTTTTTATACTTTATTTTGAAACCGGGTCTCACGAAGTTGCGGAGGGCCTCACTAGGTAGAGAGAGAGAGACAGGGAGAGAGAGAGAGAGAGCTGAGGCTGGCCGCGAACCCGGATCCTCTGGTCTCCACC
>PVJS01058428.1:0-11784 GCA_004027185.1 Glis glis
TCTCTCTCTCTCTCTCTCTCTCTCTTTCTTTCTTTCTTTCTTTCTTTTTTCTTTTTTCTTTTTGGTGCCAGGGATTGAACCCAGGGGCATTCTACCTCCAAGCTACACCCCCAGCCCTTTTCTCTTATTTTTTTGTTTTGTTTTGTTTTTGTTTTGAAACAGGGTCTCACTAGATTGCTGAGAGTCTTGCTACATTGCCGAGGTTGGTCTTGAACCTGTGATCCTCCTGTCTCAGCCTCCCAAGTACTGGGATTACAGACGTGTGGCCCCATACCCCACTCCCCTTATATTTCTTCTTTGAGCTCGTTTTGGAAGTGAGGCATGGAGCAGACACAATATTATCTGCAATTTATTTGATTGGATGGGTAATTATTTTTCTAATTTCCCCTCCTTGTTGCCTTGGACAATTCCTCTTGGGATGTTTATTACTTTCATGGATATTGTGATGCTCCCATTTTAATTATTAACATAGAAATAATTTTGTGTTTCAATGAAAATCTATGCATTGCCTATAATATACCCTTCTGGGCTATCAGATTTTAGATCTGTTTTTCTCTTAATTTCATTCTCAGAATTTTTTTGGAGCAATAATAGTTTTAAATTAGATGTGATCATTCAGGTAGTTACTATTTACCATGTATTTACTGTGGTGTGGTACTATATTCTAGAACCATAAACAGGCTTAAATTCAAAGTAAAATTCTAAAACCCAGGCATCCATTTATTCATTCTCTCTCTCTCTCTCTCTCTCTCTCTCTCTCTCTCTCTGTATTGGGATTGAATCCAGGGGCATTCATCCCTCCAAGCTACAGCCCTATTTTATTTTGAAACCAGATTTCGCTAGGTTGCTGAGGGCCTAAGTTGCTGAGGCTGGCTTCAAACCTGTGATCCTTCTGTCTCAGCCTCCCAAGTACTGGGATTATAGGCTTGCAGCACCATGCCTAGCTGCAGATTAGTGTTATCTGTAGAAAGCTGCTTTCCTGCATGGACACCAAGGCGGTCGCTCCTTGGGGTGCTGGGCGTACAAGCAACCCAAGCAAGCTGATGCTGATGACGTCGCTGCTTCTGCAGCCTCACATATAAACCCTCTCTCTGAGTGGGGACGGCACGGAACCAAGGGCACTGTGGAGAGGCTACGTGCCACTCGTCCAGCCAGCTCTGGACAAAACACTGTGAGGGACAAAGGCGCTGCTTGGCAGAGCACGGTGAGGGAGGGAGGTGCTCTCTGTCAGCTTGTCACCACTGAACTCTCCACTGATCTCTTTCCCCAACAAACCATATGACTCCCATGCTGTCTCTGGGCACTTTCTTTGGCCTGTGTGCCTGTGTGCAACCTACCCCACTGGCACAACTGGGTTGTAGACGTGACAAGAGCTAAGAGGGCAAATGGTGGTGAGAAGGCAGCCAGCTTCAGTCCTGTGAGCATGTTGGTGTCACCAGATGGGAGTCCAAGGAGGTCCCCAGAAGGGAGAAGGGACCTCAACTCCGCCTGGAAAGGTTCTCAACTTACACTGCAGAAAGGAATTTCAGGACACATCAAAAGAGGCACAAGCAGAGATTTATTCAGGGAACAAGTGACAAAGAAGGATCCACCCTCAAAGGAGAGGGAGTGTGGGTGCTCGAGGGTGAGATGGGCCATTGGGGTCCCGGGCTCTTCTTTTAAAGAAAACGTTGTAAATGTTGAACATGAAAAGCATGCAGGTGATGTTTGCTAATGAGCTCAATTCTTTTGTTCATGGAGCCCAGAGCAGGGCATGATGTTCTAGTTCTTCGTCGAATCTTCAGGTTGGTGTTGTCCAGTTAATAGACAGCACTTGGCTTGTACCCATATCATGCATGGGTGTCTAACAATCTCTCTCTCTCTCCTTTTAATTAGTCTAAAAAATACATTCTGTAAGCTAACAAGGCATATAGGTACTAATTAACTGGACTTATAGTACTCTAAGGTTTACTGGACCTTTTAAGAGTTCAGGCCTGGAGGAAAACAGGACTGGGGAGTGAAGGAGAGGGTGATCATGGAGTTTTTAGATTTAAAGCCACAGTCTCTCTTTCCTTCCCTGTTTGTCTCCTTTCTGACTATTCTTATTTCTTCTAGCCTACCTCATTTCAACTGTATCTTCCCATGAAAAAAGGGGCAACCTTTCTTCAGTTTCCACCAAGGCCCCGTATGGGATAGGAGGGTCCTCTCGGGTGAAGCTGAGTAAACCCTGAGCTCTAGAAGTGTTGCATTTAAGCTAAGTTAAACATCACACTCTATCCTCTCAGCCTATGATTGATTGGAGAATGAGCACATAATTCATTCTTGGCCAATCAGACTTCATTTAGAGGCTTTTGTTTGAGGGCTGTGGACCTCTTTTCTGGTAGCAGTGGGTGCTGGTGCAGCTGTAACCATCCTGTAACTAGATAGAGCCTGATAATGAAGCTAATTTCCAGTAAAAAAAAAAAAATGAACCGAGAAAACCCCATTCTGGTGACTGCATTGAGCTATCGGTCAATTTACACCTGAAGTTCAAATCTACTTATAGATTGTGGAGTATCCTACACCAATTAATTCCCTCTTTTGTTTGAGAACAGTCTGGCTGGCATTAACTATTCCATGCCCATCTCAACACATTCCTAATTCCTTAGCCCCTGCTTGGCCTTATATTTTCACCACGGCATTTGCCGTCTTCCCATTCGTGTGTGTGTGTGTGTGTGTGTGTGTGTGTGTGTGTGTGTGTGTGTGCCTACCTGTGTATGTGGTACTGGGGATTGAACCCAAGGGCGTTCTACCACTGAGCTACATCCCCAGCCCTTTTTATTTTTTATTTTGAAGCAGGGTTTTGCTAAGTTACCGCACACTGTCCTCAAACCTGCCATTCTCCTGTCTCAGCCTCACGAGTGCTGGGATTGAAGGTGTGTGTCACCATGTACAGCTTCTGTGCTACATTTTTTACTGATTTCATTTATTAATTGTCTACCTCTATTCCCCAGCCCTGCTGAAATGCATGCTCTATGATGGCAAAGAATTGAATCTGTTTGGTTCCCTGATGGATTCCCAGCCCCTTGAATGAAGACATAAGCAGGGGGGTGTGGGCAATGGAGAGAGAGCAAAGGGTGAAGACGCTAACATTCTTGAGTTTCTGCTTCCTGGCTTTAAGCCCTGACCCTGTGGTCACTGACCCAGCTGTTTGCTTAGTTGGGCATGTGCACGCCTAGCCTGCTTGAGACAGCCAGAAAGTGGGGAGGAGGAAAAAAGAGGGCTGTGGAAAGGGATCGTGGGTGGACGTTTAGCACTGGACGCCACTGTGTACCAACGCTGAGATCTCCGTCTCTAAGCCCAACAGAGTCAGCGCAATGGAGACCTCATCGGTCCTCGCCGCCAGCTTTACTGTCTAAGATATCGATCTGGTTTGGCCAGCGTGGTAGAGAAGGGAGAGGGAGGGGCTTGCGCGAGGGCTGCAGTCTTAGTTCTTGCGCTAGGGCTGGTATTTGCACAGGAAGTGTTGGCGCTCACTGCAGTTGTTTTTGTTCCAACTTAAAAAGTCTGTAAGGAAACAGGCAGACATTGAAATCCCTCCATTCAGTACTGAGCTTACCAGAGTCAACCTGTGTGTTTTGCTTGATCTTACTAAGTTGCTGAGGGTCTTGCTAAGTTGCTGAGGCTGGTCTTGAACCTGCGATCTTCCTGTCTCAGCCTCCCTAGGGCTGGGATCACAGGCATGCACCACTATGCCCAGCTCCTCCCTCTCTGTTTGTTCTTTCAAGCTTTATTCCTCAAACAGTAAGCAGAAGCAGCCGGTCCCCTTCTACCCAGACCCAGTTCCCGAGTCCCCGGCCCAGGCCCTGTGTCAGTGGCCTCTTGGATGGGAGAAGGATCTGTGTCACTGTGGGGGCCGATTAGACTCGCTGGGATGTTATCAAATGCACAACCTCTGGCATTAAGAGTCCTTTCATTTTAATACTTTGTGTTCTTGTTTTGCAGCAGAAATCTTCCACATAGCTTATGAGCTGTGTGTGGTTCTCAATGGCCAGTGAATCTGACCCTATGCAGACGTTTGGCTCTATCTAGAGATATTTTTGGTCATCACATCCTGGGAAGCAGATGCTACTAGAATCTACTGAGTAGAGACCAGAGGTGCTGCTGAACCTCTCATGATGTACAGGATACCCCTGCTCCCCCAGCAAATATTTACCCATCCCATAATGCCATTAGCACCCTAACTTACTAGCACAAAAGGCAAAGAATAAAAGCAAAGCCAGGCGTGGTGGCTCACACCTGCAATTTCAGTACCAAGGAGGATGAGATAGGAGGATCAAAAGTTTGAGGCCAGCCTCAGCAATTTAGCAAGACAGATGGACGGACAGACGGACAGACGGATGGACGGACAGACGGATGGACAGAAGGAAGGAAGGAAGGAAGGAACGAAGGAAGGAAGGAACGAAGGAACAAAGGAACGAAGGAACGAAGGAACGAAGGCAAGCGGCTCAAGTAACCACACACAGCCACTGCGATCTGGGGACAGGACTCAGGGAAACAGGCAGGAAGGAAGAACCCAGGCTAAGACTGGGTTTCTAGGGCTCGTGGGGAGCCCTGGTTTTGAAGAAGTCAGGAGGTATTCATCTGATTTCATATAGTTATTCCCTGTGACCTGTGTTTCCCCAGTGGGGACACACGGTCCCCTTTCGTGGTATACAATGTGATTGTGTGCGTGTGTGGTGCTGGGGATAGAACCAGGGGCATTCTATCTCCAACCTACACCCCCATCCCTATTTCATTTTATTTATTTATTTGGAAATAGGGCCTTGCTAGGTTGCTGAGAGTTTCACTAAGTTGCTGAGGCTGATCTCAAAACTGCAATCCTCCTGTCTCAGCCTCCCAGGTGCTGGGATTACAGGCATGTACTATCATGCATGGCTACAGTAGGATTTTGAAAATAAACATATTTAAGAAAAAAGTGAGTGAATTTAAAAAATATAGAGCAAATAGCTGAATAGCTAGTATTTTTGACAAGGCAAAGACTGTTAAGTGGTCACAAAGGATGGAAGGTTGGTAAACAATGTCCATGGAGAGACCATTGTATTTCTTTCTTTCTTTTTTATTTTATTTTATTTTATTTTTTGGTACTGGGGATGGAACCCAGGGACATTCTACCTCCAAACCACACCCCAGCCCTATTTTATTCTTTTATTTTGAAAGTGGATCTCACTAAGTTGCTGAGAGTCTCGCTAAGTTGCTGAACCTGCGATCCTCCAGTCTCAGCCTCTCAAGTACTGGGATTACAGGCAGGCTTATCACCATGCCTGGTAGGCCATCGTCTTGTAGTAAAACAGCTGTTGGTGTGAAAGGGGGAGGTGGGGAGCAGGGCATGGTGGCACATGCCTGTAATGATCCCAGTACTTGGCAGGCCAAGATAGGAGGATTGCTGGTTTGAGGTCATCCTCAGCAACTTGGCAAGACCCTGTTTCAAAATAAAAACTAAAAAGGACTGGGGGTGTAGTTCGGAGGTAGAATGCCGCTGGGTTCAAACAATCCCCAGTACAAAAAAAAAAAAGAGGGAGGGAGGTGAGGAGGAGGGTGGGGTGAGGAGGAGGGTGAGGAGGAGGAGGGTAAGGATGTCCTTTTTGGCTCTCAGCAGGTCAAGGGGGGAGCTGGGATTTGGGAAGAGGTGAGGGCGGGCGGGAGAACTTACTGTTGCTATTGCTCAGCTCAGCGCAGTGGGAGTCCCCACCCAGGGACCTGCCGCTCCAGGGTCTGTACAGGTTTGAGACCCCATCAAGCCACTGCCACTGCTGCCTCTGCAATGACAGAGAGGAGGAATGAGCCCATCAGCGGTACCCCGCCCAGTCCACTCAGACCTCCCGAGATGCAATGCTCCTGGTCAGACCCGGAGAGTGCAGAAACAAACGTGTAAAGAATGAAAAACGGAAGAGGCACTCCATTCAAACACTAAGAGGACAACTTACCTGCATTTTAGCATTTACTTCTGGTGTGAACATTTTCATGGATCATTACATGTGTATTCTTTGTACTTTTTAATTGGGACATATTATTTGTCGCTATTTATTTATTTATTTATTTATTTATTTTGTGGTACCGGGGATTGAACCCATGGGCATTCTAGCTCTGAGCTACACCCCCAGCCCTATTTTATTTTTATTTGGAAACAAGGTCTCGCTAGGTTGATGAGAGTCTCACTACTTGCTGAGGCTGACCTCGAACCTACGATCCTCCGGTCTCGGCCTCCCAAGTACTGGGATTACAAGCGTGTGCCACCACACCCTGCTTATTTGTCAATATTTATGATAATTCAATACATGTATATGATGCATAAGGATCATCAAGGTAATAAACACTTCCCTCTCATACACTAATCATTTCTATGTGTTGGGAATATTCATACTCTTCTAGTTATTTTGAAATGTATCATAGATTGCTGAAGGTAATAGTTACCTTACTATACTACAGAAAACCAGAACTAATTCCTCCTACCTAATTTCTGTCTCTCCCCAGGTGGGGTGGGGGGACTACTTTTCTCTGTCTCTAGTAACCAATACCCCACTGCATTCTTCTGGAGACCCGCTTTTTTAGTACAGAAATATACTATGATAGAATGTGTCTTTCTGTGCCTGGCTTATGTCACTTAACACGATGACCTCCAGTTCCACCCATGTTGCTGCACATGACACGATTTCATTTTCTTATGGCTGAATAAAATTCCACTGTGAATACACCACATCATCCATAACCATTCATCTGTTGATCGACACCTTGGCTGATTCACTACCTTGGCTCGTGTGACTTGTGCTGCAATAAACATGGGAGGGCAGAAATAATTATATCTCTGATATAATAATCATATCTCTGATATAATTATTCCATTTCCTTCGGATATATACCCAGCTGTGGGATTTCTGAGTCACATTATTGATCTTAATTTTTTAAGGAAATCTCCATGCTGCCTACATAATAGCTGTACTGATTTACATTCCCACCAACAGGACCCCCTTCCTCCCACCCTGACCAGCGCCGACTGCTCGCTGTCTTTTTGCTAATCTCCGTTCTAACTGGGGTGAGGGAGGACCTCGCTGGCTTTTGATTTGCATTTCCCTGGTGAATCTTTTCCCGTGCTTGTTGGCCATTACTATGTCTTCTTTTGAGAAAGGTCTATTCAGATCTTTAGCCTGTTTTTTAATTGAATTTGTTTGTTTTTTGTTATTAGGTTTCTTGAGTTCTTGTATATTCTGAAAATTAATCCCTTGTCAGATGAAAAATTTATAAAACATTTCCTGCCATTCTGTAGGTTCTCTCTTCACTCTGCCGGCAGTTTCCTTTGCTGTGCAGAAGTGTCTTTGCTTGCCGGGCGTGGTGGCGCACGCTTGTAATCCCAGTACTTGGGAGGCAGAGACCAGAGGATCCGGGTTCACGGCCAGCCTCAGCTACTTAGTGAGGCCCTCCACAACTTAGCGAGACCCTGTTTCAAGATAAAGAATAAAAAATAGGGCTGGGGGTGTAGCTTGGAGGTAGAAGGCCCCTGGGTTCAATCCCCAGTACCACAAAAAAAAAAAAAAAAGAAGTGTCTTTGCTTGATATTAGTCCCATTTGTCCATTTTTAACTTTTGTGGCCTATGTGCTTTTCCGGTCCTATCCAACAAAATCTTTACCTAAAAATTGTGATCTTCAAGATATATATTCAGCTTTCTAAGTTGCTTTCTGAACATTTTAATGGTAAATATGTATTGTAATTTTCCTTCATTTCCCCCGGTTGATGATTAGGCATCTTGTTTCCAAATTACAATTATTATAAAGAATACTGCTACGAACAACTTTGTTCATGAAGCTGTTTTGGTATTTAAAATTATTTCCTTATGACAAAATCCCAGAAGTAGAATTAATGGGTCAAAGGGTATGAATATTTTGAGATTATTGATATGCCTTGCCAAAGTACTTTCCCAAAACATTACTATGATAGAAATTTATATTGTTGCCAACTGGGTGCAAGCACAGTTTCTCCATATACTTAAAAATATTATTCATCAAGACAAAGCAAAAGGTTAATAATCCAACAAGTCAAATTATATTGCTATTTGAATTTACATTTCTTGGGTTACTAGAGACATTACTCATTTTTAGAATGTCTATTTGCCACTGATTTTTCTCAGTTATGAATGTAAAAAATTAAGCTACAAAAGTATCATATAAAAATAGATGTAAGCTGGGCGTGGTGGCGCACCCTTGTAATCCCAGTACTTGGGAGGCTGAGACAGAAGGATCAAAGGTTCGAGAACAACCTCAGCAAATAGTGAGACTCTCATCAACCTAGTGAGACCCTGTTTCAAAATAAAAATAAAATAGGGCTGGGGGTGTAGCTCAGAGGTAAAATGCCCCTGGGTTCAATTCCCAGTACCACACACACACACACACACACACACACACACACACACGAAAATAGATTTAAAGGTATCCCATCTCTGAAGGACAGAGTTCTGTTTGATAGTAAGGTGAATAGATAAGAATGTAAAATTTATGATAGTCAAATGGCATTCAAAGATAAATAATTGCAGCCAGGCGTGGTGGCACACGCCTGTAATCCCAGTATTTAAGAGGCTGAGACAGGAGGATTGCTGAGACAGCCTCAGCAATCTGGTGAGGCCCTCCACAACTTAGTGAGATCCTGTTTCAAAATGAAAAATAAAATAAGGCAGGGGGTGTAGCTCAGAGGTAGAACATCCCTGGGTTCAATCCTCAGTACCAAAAAGAAAAAAGAAAAAAAGACATAAATAACTGCATAAAATATTTGTAACAACTGTGGCAAAAACGTACATGTTTTTCTATACTATTCAAGAAGAGTAAAAACATGAAGAGGTTTGCTGGTATATACGAACATACAGACACACGCTTGTGACAGGTGATCTATGAATGCATGGTACCTTCAACAGTGTTATCAAAAACAGGAAGTTTGGGGATTCCCTAGGTTGCGTTCCCTAGGTTGGAGTTAAGTAGAGAACCTCCATAAAGAATCTGTCAACTGGCATTATTTAAAATGAGGTATTAGCTGGGCACGGTGGCACAGGCCTAGAATCCCAGTACTTGGGAGGCTGAAACCGGAGGATTGCAGATTCCAGGTCAGCCTCAGCAAGTAAGCAAGACCCTCAGCAATGTAGCAAGACTGTTTCAAAATAAAAAATAAAATAGAGCTGGGGGTATATCTCAGAGGTAGAATACCCCTGAGTTCAATCCCCAGGGCCAGTAAATAATAAATAAATAAGGTATTGATGGAAAGCAGTGAGAGTCCGGTGGGGGTAAAAAATGAAGGGTAATAAAAAAAAGTGGCAGCCTCTAGGAAAAAGTTTAGCTGAAAGTTTTCAACTAGAATTCATGACCTAAGGCCGATTTAATTAATCTGACTTAATTAACTAAATTTGTATGTGTGTATGTGTTATTGGGAATTTAACCCAGGAACATTCTACCTCTGAGCTACACCCCCAGTCCTAGTTTATTTTTATTTTATTTTATTTATTTTATTTTATTTTAATTTTTGCGGTACCGGGGATTGAACCCAGGGATGTTCTACCTCTGAGCTACATCCCTCGCCCTATTTTTTATATCCTATTTTGAAACCGGGTCTCACTAAGTTGCGGAGGGCCTAAGTAGCTGAGGCTGGCCGCGAACCTGGATCCTCCGGTCTCCGCCTCTCAAGTACTGGGATTACAAGCATGCACCACCATGCATGGCTTATTTTTTATTTTAAAACAGAGTCTCACTAAAATGCTGAGGCTGACTTTGAACCTGTGATCCTCCTGTCTCAGCCTCCCAAGTACTGGGATTATAGGTGTGTGCTACCATACCCCACTTAAATCTGATTTAATTAACCTGAGTTAATTAATTGACTCAGATTTAATTAATAAATCTGAGTTAATTAATCTTATAAATAATAAATAGGTCTGTATAAATATATACTATATAGCCGGGCGTGGTGGCGCACACTTGTAATCCCAGTACTTGGGAGGCTGAGACAGGAGGATCCAGGTTCGCGGCCAGCCTCAGCTACTTAGTGAGGCCCTCCGCAACTTAGTGAGACCCTGTTTCAAAATAAAGAATAAAAAATAGGGCTGGGGGTGTAGCTCAGAGGTAGAACGCCCCTGGGTTCAATCCCCGGTACCGCAATAAATAAATAAATAAATAAATCCTATATACACATATACACACACAAACACACATATGTATACTTGTGCAAACATTTTTTTTAGAAGACTCTGAGAAGCTGGTAATTTCATATTCTAAGATTCAGGAGAATTTTAATTAGACAAAAGTGCTGTAAATCCTTGCTATTTAAATTAGATCCTCTCCTAAGGGCCAGATCTGAGTCCCTGACCTGGACGCCCTGACTTCTACCAGTCGGAGGCACCTGGCTGAAGAAAATCTGCTGCCTGTGCCTTCCGCTTCCGTTAGCAGCCTCGGAGGCCGGTTCCCAGAAGGGGCGAGCATCCTGGCCTTCCGGGGGGGCATTTGTGGGCCGAGTCCGGGGTTACCTTCTGTGGGTCATGCAAGCCAATCCACACGGGCTGGTTTCTCTGATAGCCATGTATATACTCTGCTATGACGCTGGCCTCCTTTAGATTCAGGATAGACGCCAGGTGGGCTCCGTTTCCATAGGACTGACACTCAAGCTGCGCACAAGGAGAGGTCCCATTAATGACGCCTCGGGGTTCAGAAGCACAGCACTCCCCTGGAGTGCCAGGCAGAACGGGCTGGTACGGCTCCTCCTCCTTCAACATGGGACCTACAGCCCACAGCACCCTCCTGTCGCCACAGAAGTCTCAGGAGGAGGCGGCTCAAGGCGGGAACAAGAGATTCAGGTAAGAGGAAGTGTCGGGGTCCTTCTTGCCTGTCTCTCTTTAGTGTCTTTGTGACCTTGACAAGTCACCTTTCTGAGGCTCAGTTTCTCTCTCTCTCTCTCTCTCTCTCAGGACTAGCTCAGAAAAGCATTGATCAGGACAGACTTTCCTAGGTTTTCTCTACTAATTAATCTTGGTATATTACTAGAAAGTCATTTATGCTCATACTGCACTGAAATTTTCTTTTTAAATGCCACAGTCCTTCCTTTTTATGTTTTTATTTTGAAACAGGATCTCGCTAAGTTGCTGAGGATCTCACCAAGTTGCTGAGGCTGGCCTCAAACCTGCACTCTTCCTGTCTCATCCTCCCAAGTACAAGCATGCACCACCATGCCCGGCTTCCTCCAGTACTTTTTAAAGCCAGAGAATACTTTTGAATCTTTGGTAGTCACTGTGTGGTAGGTGCTCTTGGAAAGATCCTTGATTCTGGGTCAGATGAGATCTGGGGCTCTGACTGGCCCCCTGGCTCTAGAGAAGCCAAGTGATCAAATTTCTTACCTCAGCATCAGACCAGTTCCGCAGCTTCCGGAAGTATCCGTAACAGCTGGACTTGTAGTAAAACCACCCGTTCGCACAGCTGGGTCTCATGAAGATATCTGTACAGGAACCAACGAGCAACTACAAGTTGTGATCGCAGAAACAATCAACACCGAGACTTGATACCACTGCTGGCTCTGGAACCCCTTGAAGGAAGAAGGGTCCCTTCAGGAAGGACCCTGTTGGGGCGCTAAAAACTCATACTGTACGCCGGGCGTGGTGGCGCACGCTTGTAATCCCAGTACTTTGGGAGGCGGAGACCGGAGGATCCGGGTTTGGGGCCAGCCTCAGCGCTCTCTCTCTCTCTCTCTCTCTCACTCACTCTCTCTCTTCTCTCTCTCTCTCTCTCTCTCTCTCTCTCTCTCTCTCC
>PVJS01058429.1:0-11780 GCA_004027185.1 Glis glis
AAAAAAAAAAAAAAAAAAAAAAGCTAAATTGGTAGAAAGGTTTAGAAAGTACAATTGTCAGAAAGGTTTATTCTCATTTTTAGAAGTATCTCTACTATGTTATATTGAACAACTAAAAATGGATATTTTAATGTATGTCTAGGTTAGCCACTATGTGGCAGCAAAGAAGCATTCTATATGTAGTTTCCAGAACTGGTTGTAGAAACAACAGTAGAGAGGATAAGACATTTTAATTTTATAATTCTTACCTCTAGTTTATACTTAAAAACATATACCAAACATAATTGGTGACATTCTCCATTCAAAACTGAAAAATTAAATAAAACATGACACAGAACCTAGTGTATCTTTGAGAGCCAAATTTTCTACAAAGGGAGGGGGAAAAACTAGACTGAAACCTTGAGCATTACCTATAAATCATTTAAGAATAACTAACTACAAAAAATTTTATATAACTACAGTTTAATATCTTGTAGATAAAAATCTCAGACTACAATAAAATTGACATTTGAAATACCAACTGCTAGAATCAGGTGATCAACTGAAATTTTCTGAGTTCTATATCACTCTGCTACACCATATGTCTAATATCTTTGTAATATAAACCAAAACATAATAAAATACTACATGCTAATACAAAAGAAAGAAAAACAACTTACCCACATAATTTTAAGATATCATAAGCAGATTCTATAAAATGGGGATTGTTTTTAATTTTTCTTGCACATAGGTTCAGAATTTTAAATATCTGTGCTAAATCCCTTAATGGCTTTGATATTTTTAGTTAAGAAATACAATTAATATTAATGTCTTTATTATCATTTTTATAGCATTTGAGATTAGGAGAAGATATGACAAGCAAATCAGAGGTGAGGGTAATGACACTGGGAGGAAGAAGATCATGAGCCAAGATATGAAGGAAGAGTCTAGAAAGTGTGAAAGCCAAGGAATGGATTTTCCCCTAGAATCTTGATGTTAGCCAAATGAGATTGATTCTAGATTTCTGACATCTAGAACCATATGATAATACTTCTACATTGTTTTAAGTCACTAGGTTTTTAATAATTTATTGTAGCAGCAATAGGAAATGAATATATTTTTGAACAGAACTTCTCTGTTTCAAAATAAAATAAACATACAAATATATGTAAAGGATACAAATCCATTCTGATAACACTGCATCAGCTTCTTGACAGAGTTCAGTTGCTTTTCTTCTAAATCATCCTGAAACAAATGTTCTATCTCAGTTCTTTTGTGCTATTAGATCTGTTGATATTTTTTAAATTTCTTCAATATAAAGTAGACACATTAAAATTATCAATAATTCTTAAACCACTACAATGTAAGTATTATAAAATGTTTCCTGATATACTAAAGGTAAAATAAATTAACATTTACATATGACTAGGAAATTGGAAATTAAAATTAGGTTAAGATAAAAGTCATAGTTATTTCTAGAAATAATATTAACAATAGCTGAAGTATGTTGAACCGTTTTTCTGTCATGTACCATATAGATACAGCACTGTGTGTGTATATATATATATATATATATTATATACTGTGTGTATATATATAATTAATGATGTGATTAATCTTATAATAAACATATATATTACCAGGATATCACTATTTTCCAGGGTAGAAAACACAAACTGAAATACTTCATTTGTCCAAAAACATATAGCTAAAAAGTGGTTTTGTTAGGAGTCAAATGTGGCAAACGAACTCCAGAAATTGTATTTTTAACCTTTAAAATATGCCCAGTATACTATGTAAACCAAACACCTTTAGTCAATTAAAAACAAAAACAAACAAAACAAGAAACTTAATAACATGTTTTCAAGGTTGGATCCCTTTGGCCCTTTTAATCTTCTTAAACTGTTTGTGAAAAGCTGTGGCATTGTCTATACTGCCCCCTCCCAAGCCTTATTTAACAGCTAATACATACTCTCTATACTTGGGTTTTCTTTGTTAAAGAAACGTAGATAAATTCACAATTTTAAGATAACTTTTCACAAAAATCATAGTCAACAAAAGATATACTATTCTTGGTCTTTATTTTAATTTTCCTTCCTCGTAAAAAAATAGACTAAAATTGCTAAAACAATGACTAAATTTTATGCTTGCTAATTCATAGAACATTGTTTGTTTTGATGGTTATGCCATGGTCAACCCATTTTCTACTTATTACAAATGTGCAATCTTCTTTGGAAAAGGCCACATATAATTTTACAGAGTGTGTTGGCTTTTAGGTATTTAGTCAATTCTTGGAAAACATCAGGATAGTGTGGTGTGGGACTATGTGTGCAAACACATTTATTATCCTTTTTCAAAATACCTAAAGTCATTATTTTGAGTCTGATGTCTGAAATAATTTTATTTCCATTACATCCTGGATAAGATTTCTCTCAAAATATATTATCTATACATATGTATGAATGTATACACACACACACACACACACACACACACACACACACACACACACACACGCCTGCCGTGGATCACTGCTCAGTAGCCACAGACAATTTAGGCTTATTCATGTCCTCATATGTAGACTCAGAGTCATGAATAAAAATTTATTTATTTATTATCTATTTATGGGGCAACTGGAGAAAAAAGCAGAGAGCTCCTTCTCTACTACTTCTCTGCTACCTCTGCAAGTCTCCTTAGAGAAGCCTCTTTTATTGATAAGTTTTTTTTTTGTGTGTGGTACTGGGGATTGAACCCAGGGGCATTCTACCTCCAAGCTACACCCCAGCCCTATTTTTTAAAATTATTTATTTTGAAACAGGGTCTCACTAAGTTGCGGAGGGCCTCACTAAGCAGCTGAGGCTGGCTGCGAACCCTGATCCTCCTGTCTCAGCCTCCCAAGTACTGGGATTACAAGCATGCGCCACCACGCCTGGCTTATTGATAATTTTAAACAAAGCGTCTGTTAGTGCCAAACTCAGGATGCACAGAAATAACTTGTTATCTAAGGCAAAAGCATATACCAAGGACAAGCATAGTATAAAGGAGGAATGTCCACCTGGGCTCATTTCTGATATCGGGACCTTGAGACGATCCTGCACGCAGGAATTCTCCTCTCCACAGCTCACTGTGTGTACTGTTCAGATGGTCCAAGAAACTTAACCCTTGATGGTCTGCAACATATGCCCTGATTTCATATCAGGAAAATTTTTATTGATACATTGTGATACCCTATTTTATGCTACTTCCCTCCTCCAACCCTGTTTGGTAAGAAGTAATGAACAAAGGCCAGATGACCCTTTCTCTAATCTGATGAATCCTGTTAACAGCCACCAGGAGTCTGTCCATCCCATAAAAGCAAATTTATTCTCCTCCAATCTCCTTACCTGATTAAATTTATTTGTATTACATTTAAATAGTCCTAAGACATATACATTTCAAACATACAAATTTTTGAAATGTTTCCAACAAAAGGAGATAAATGAAACTTATATTTGGGGTTATATATGTTACTGTCCAGGGAAATAACCTTGTAAGTGATGTAGAAGAGTAATTTCTCTCAAAGCTTACTTACTTTAACATTCTCTTCAAGGAGTTTGATGATACGGTTAAGATCCATAGCCTTGAAAACACCCTAAAAAAACATATAGCTCTTAGTATTCTATATCAAGCATATTATTTTATCTGATATTTTCCCTTGGTAACTTAAAAATATTGATGACAATAAGACAGGAAGGGGAGAATGAAAAACAGATGAGACCTTAGAGGAGAGTGAATAAATTATGGAGAAAAAAAACCCTCTCCCTTCTCCTGAATTCTAGTATTATCTTATGATCTTAATGTGTTTAATTTTTAATTAGCCCTAAAAGATCCAAGAGAGCATTTGACATAATAGCACCACATGCTGTGGAAAATAAAATTATACCATGCATGCATCCACATTACACTAAGTGGATCACCTTCCTGAACTAGGTACTCCCCTCTGTGTTGGAACTCACATCCTTCCAGTCATCCACATTAGAAAATGAGAAAGAACCTCAAAGTTCTACAGATTTTACAGCTTAAATATTTATTGAGCCCATTCCAGTAATTTATTCAGTTCTCATCTCTCACTCAATTATGCAGACTTACTGCTTCCACTCTTGCATCCTTCAACATTGTCTTCTGTGGTCAGAATAATAAATGCTTATAAAATGTAACCAATGCCCCGTAAATGCTTATAAAATGTAACCAAGAAGATGTCATTTTATAATAAAGTTATTTGTCGGTAAGTGGTGAAGGAACCAGGAAGTGCTAATGACGCTGGCTTGGTGGCTTCTTGTTCTCTCCATCAAAAGAATCGGAGAGGCACAACTGTGAAGACGGTGAGACTATTGGGACTTCTTGTCTGAGCAAAAGGGAGACATAGCACTGACCACCAGAGTATCAGGTTGGCTCCCAGGAAGAAGGAGAGCACTAGTTTTACCCAAATGAAAGGGTGATGGGGAGGGCTAGAGTTTAGGAATGCCAGTTGGCCCTAGGTACATTTCAGAGGTGTGTTTTTCTTTTCCTGGCACTTTAACTCTGAGATAGGGGTAGTTAGCCTGTCATCCTGGCATCAAATAATACATCTTTCTTATGGATGTTGCATCCTGTATAAATATCTCTGTCTAGTGACAAAGATGAGTTCCTATGAACCATAGGTGGGGAGTGGAAGAAAACACAAATCATGGCAAGTAACAAGTTAAGGGCCCTGGGAATTTGCTGTTTTGATGGCTCCTCAACAGTTTTTATCCTGTATTATTGTTTGTCCTCCAGAGTCATGACAAGGGTATCCAGGCCATAATGATGCTCCTAATCTCTGAAGCTGATAAGACTGGCTGAAGGGACAGATAAGGCACATACCAAGATTTTAATAGCTAACAAGCTATGAGTTAAAGCGCAGGAGTGCACTGCACTGCCCTTTTTCCTTGTGGTAGTTCCTGGCTGTCTCATCCCCCCCCCCCCGCCGAGATTTTACTCCTTTAACCTTAGCGGTCCTGATTTTCATGCCTGTTCCTGTCTCGATGTCATACAAACTTTAAGTACTTATGATACCAATCTTAAATGTAGTTTTAGCTATGTTTATCTGGAAGATTAATGCTTTGTTGAGCAGCATTTTCTTTTAATTCAACTGTTATGTCAATATTGCTTACTCCCATTACAGGAGCTAAGCTATCCCAGTCCCTCCACCCTGCTTTCACACTTAACTTCTACTTTAAAATGGTGGCGCACGCTTGTAATCCCAGTACTTTGGTAGGCAGAGACCTGAGGATCCGGGTTCGCGGCCAGCCTCAGCACTCGCTCTCTCTCTCTCTCTCTCTCTCTCTCCTTAGTGAGGCCCTCTGCAACTTCGTAAGACCCGGTTTCAAAATAAAGTATAAAAAAAATAGGGCCGGGGGTGTAGCACGGAGGTAGAACGCCCCTGCGTTCAATCCCCAGTACCGCAAAAAAAAAAAAAATAAATAAATAAATAAAATAAAATAAAATGACCAAAGAGATAATGTAATGATGACAAAGAGAAGAAAAACCCTGCTTATTCCTATTATCTAAATACATCTTTTTATTTTTATTTACATGCATTAATATCTAATTTCACTTAGTGTTAACATCACTGCATTTTAAATTCTAAATCTATAATACATACTTTTCCAAGTTTTTACATAGGCAATATTACATTGTATCTCAAGTTTAGAATTTCCTTGCCTTTCACAATTACAAACTCATATATTCTTATCTCAAGAAATTTGTTTCAAAAACAATTTCAACTACACATAACTTTAAATCTGCAAAATAAATATCTGAATGATGTTATTTGCTAAAAATGATTTAACAAACAACAAAAAAAGATTTATTAAGTACTTATCTATACCTGGCATTATAGTTAACATTAAAAATGTTAAATTCTTACTGTTAAATTGTTAAATTTACTGCTACCAAAATTTTGGTAAATAGAATTTTGCCTTTTAAGATTTGGAGATTCAACAGTATCATCTGCCACTGCCTTGGTTGTCATTTCTCTTTTCCTTCTGTGTTCTCATATTTCATATATACATATATATGTATACAGGTATGGTGGCATATGATTTTCTGTGATATTTGCTTTGAGGATTAGTCAAAGATGTTGAAATAAAAAGGCAATGCATATTCTATTTTAATATATGTATATATTATATTTCCCTCAATAAGCAGGAATAACTTTTTATAAGAAACAGGGAGGGGGTAGAGAAGAGAGGGAAAGATAAGGGGAACAGACCAAATCACGTTATATGCATACATAAATGTGTCTCTATGAATGTCACTATCATGAAAAATTACAATGCATCAATAAAAATAAAACAGGAAGAAACAGGTAGTAGTAAAGATAAAAGTATAGATTCCTTTTGGATTATTTTGCATTATCACTTCATGTTGTTCTGGGCTACCTGCATGGTATATTTTTAAAGATTTCTTCCTGCCATCCTACCTTCCTTCGCCTTTTCCTGCTTTCACAAATATTTAGTATCAGGTTCTCTGTTTCAGGAACTGTGCTAGGTATGGGAAACACATTGCCTTGACCTCAGATTAGCCATCAGTAGCCAACGAAATTTTACAGAAAGACTTGTATGTTATACTAAAGATCATAAGCCATTGGGTTGTTTGAGAGACTGAATGCATAAAAGGACAATGGCCACACTATATATGACAAAAGAACTCAGGCCCACAAGCTCTGCAGCAGCTAGCCTGGGAAGCCACGCTACAACCTCTACAGCAACTGGCCCAGAAAAGTCAAGATTTGGTCAATGACTGACAGCTTCCTCATATTTTGTACCCCCTGCTTCCAACTCAAGACCAACCAGAGAAAGCCAAATATAAGCCACATAAAGAAAAAGTAATGTTGGCAGCAAAATTCCAACAAAAGACATGAAATAATTATGTTTCTAAATCAATCACATAGGATGACCCCCTTCTAACTAGCTAACCTCCAACTTCCCTATGATCACAACCTCCAATCAGAGCATAACCCCCCCCCCCACACACACACATATGCACAAACACACATCCTATAAAGCTTCCCTGCCTGCCTTGGAGTCTCTGCCAAAAGCAAGTGATAGTGAATGACCCTCTCTACCTGTAGCAAGCTTTGAACAAATAGTTTCTGTTCACATTAGGGTGGTCTTCATTTATTTCCACAAGATTTAACCAGAAGAATGTAATAATAAAAAGATCATTTTGTCTTCTGTGTGGAGCCTAGCCTGGAGGTAGAACAGCCTCTTAACTTCAGGCTTTTTGTCAACTGGTACAGACAATAGTGAATGGAGTTAAAACACCAGGAAACTGTTATTACAGGCATGTGCCACCTCACCCAACTCTACAAATATTTACTGAGTACCTACACTATATCAGGTGCTAAAGATATGGTAGTGAAAACCACAAAATCTCCTGCTTTCATAAAGAATCAATGTAGTTTGTGGAGAGACAAAATCAGTAAGTTGGATAGTATTGCACAAGATGATAAGACTCTGGAGAAAATAAACGGGAATGTTGGCATGCTTGAGGAGTATAATTTTACACCCAGTAGTACTCACATAGAGGGTAACATTTCAGCAAAGTCTTGAAGGAGGTAAGGGAATAAGCTGTGGCTATCAAAAGGAGAACTTCCAGGCAGTGGGCATAGCAAGAGCAAAAGCCGTTAGACTGGGCCATTGGCATGCTTGAGGAGAAGCCAAGTGATTAGAGTGGCTGCAGAAAGCTTTGGAAGCTAGAACTTAAATTTCTATTCTGAGCTCAGGGTAAAAGAGTTCTGGGAAGGACATAAAATTATGAAGATATATTTCTTACTCTCAAAGAACATATATTCTAGTGAAACACAACTTATACAAATGAAATGGTGACCAATACAAAACAAGAAATAAGTAGATAAGAGGTTCTGTGATTCCAACCTAGAACTATACCCATCCATAAGGAGATCTATGAGGATAAAAATAAATGGAAGTGCTTCCTATTGGAGGAATACTTCACATTGGAGAGTGTTCTAGTCAGCTTTTCTGTTGTGACCAAAATACTTGACACGTACAACTTACAGGAGGAAAGGTTTACTGGTGGCTCCTGGTTTCAGAGGTTTCAGTCAATAGTCAGCTGGCTCCAAGGCAGAAAATGCACCAACAGGGCATGTGGTGAAGATAAGTTGCTCTCAGATCACAGTGCCCAGAGGAAGAAAGTCAGACAGGAAGCGACCAGGGACAGATATAGTCCCCAAGGCCACACCCCACCTGCCTAAATCACCACCTACTAAATCCATTCAAATTATTAATCCTTCAGTGGATTTATCCACTGATGAGATTAGAGCTCTAATTCAATTATTTCACCTCTGAATAGTATTGCATTGCGGACATGCTTTCAACACATGAGCCTTTTGGGGGACATTCCAAACGCTACCCATAAACAGGATTTGAAGGCAGGGTAAGATTTAGTGAAATTCAGAAAGGAGGACATTCATTCAGTAAATATTTAGTATTACCTCCTATGTACCAGGTATTATGCTAGATGCTATGCTGAGAAATGCTGTAGGAAAAGTAACAGGAAGATTTCTACCCTCATAGAGTGGCATTAAGCAAACATGCAGTACAGATAAAGTGCAGATCCTGTGCTGGAAAACCTTGAAAATGGGGCACAGAAGTGGAACAGAGGTCATTTAAAGTTGGCAGAGACCGTAAACATCATGTAATTCAGTGATTCTGGGGCTAAAACATCACTCACGGGAGCACTTTAGAGTCCCAGGCTGCACACTGGTGATTATGACTGACTAAACTTGCAGTGGGGTCCGGCTATGCCTAGTTTTTTTTTTTTTCCAAAAGCACCTAAGAAGCCTGTGGTTGTCATCCAGGTTTAAGAACACTTACCTAGTACAGGCTGGTTTTATGGAAAAGGGAATAGCTCTAGAGAAGTAATTTAGTCAAGGTAATTTTATTGAACAAAGTAAGCCATGGAATCCTGAAGGGAACAGGAGGTGGGGCTCAGAGGGAGGAAGGAGGATAATAAAGTGATGAAGTGGTGTCTAAAGAAAATGGATGGGGCAGAGAGAGGAACCAAAAGGTTCCTAGACTAGAAGGATGTGACAATAAGCCAGGATTGACTGAGTCTCTGAGGTGACAGGAGAGGAGAGCAAGTAATTCTTTTTAAGCCCTTTTTGGTGCCTCTTATTTTTTATTACATTATCTGACCTAGTGGGAGGAGTGTTAGAATTTTGTTTAGTTGTTTATTGTTTTATACTTTAAATCTACATGAAACTATCTCCTCCAGCTTTTCAGGAATTAGTTGTGAAACTCTGTAGTACAGTTCATAGCATCCTGCAGCTATCCTACACTAAGAATGGCTTCTCAAAGTGGGAAACAGGTCCTCCAACCAGCAGCACATACATCACCTAGCAACCCGTTAGAGAAGCAGAGCCTCAGGGTGCACCCATCCCTACAGAATCCGAATCCACTTTTTTTTTTTTTTGTAGTACTGGGGATTGAACCCAGGGGCGTTCTACCTCCACGCTACACCCCCGGCCCTATTTTTTATAATTTATTTTGAAACCGGGTCTCACGAAGTTGCTGAGGGCCTCACTAAGTACAGAGAGAGAGAGAGAGAGAGAGAGAGAGAGAGAGCTGAGGCTGGCCGTGAACCCGGATCCTCCGGTCTCCGCCTCCCAAAGTACTGGGATTACAAGTGTGCGCCACCATGCCCGGCCCGAATCCACATTTTAATAAGATCTCCATGTGCTCCACATGCACTGCTTTAAATGGCTTTGTAATTCTTTAGAAAGGGGGTATGATATTCAACGGAATAGGAGTAAAGAGTAATCAATTGGTTGATACTTTTTTATTTCATTATATGATGAAGGTGAGCTTCAGGGCCACTCCCATCACCCTCCCAAGGGAGAAGTGCCCTACCTTTAATCTACATGCTACCTACCTTCCAGTAGAAAGCCAGAGCTACATGAACACTGGGTCTAATACTTGAAAAAGTCTCAAGAACTATCTTTCTATTTGGCTTTCCCTAGGAGTAGACCTCGGAAAGGGTCAGATATACTGCAAATCTCATCTGAACTTAATAATAATAGAAATAATAAAATGTGTCATGATTACAATCAATAATAACCAAAACAGTTACCATTTATGGGGCGCTTATAATATGTGTGCTGAGTTCTGTGCTAAATGTCTTACAAATACTTTAAACTTTAATTCCTACAATAATTTTATGAAGGAGGCATTCCTAAAAATCTTTTACAGATGAGGAAACAAAGACTAAGAAAAGGCAAGCAATTTGCTCTAAGTAAACAATTAAAAAGTGACTGTCAGAATTCTCATACCATTTTATTGTTTTAAAACCTGAAAAATATGATAAATAATTTTTAAAGTCTTTAGGATCACAGTAGGCATTATCAAAATTTTTATGGAGAGAAAATTTGTAGAGTGCTAAGTAGAATACCTTTCTGTGAAAATCACAACATGGAACATATTAATACAATTCAACACACAACTGTAATTTCAGCTACTTGGGAAGCTGAAACAAAAGGATTTCAAGTTTGAGGCCAGCCTGGGCAATTTAGCCAGACCCTGTCTCAAAATAAAATAATTTTTCAAAAAGGACTGGAAATGTAGCTCAGTGCAGTGGTAGAGCACTTGCCTAGCATGCACAAGGCCTTTGGTTTAATCCCGTTACCCCCCAACCCCCACAAATACAATATAAAATATAAGATTCCTAGTCAGTCATGGAGGTGCATGTGTGTAATCCCAGTACTTAGGAGGCTGAGACAGAAGGATCACAGATTCGAGGACAGTCTCAGCAAGTAGTGAGACTCTCATCAACCTAGTGAGACCCTGTTTCAAAATAAAAAAATAAAATAAGACTAGTGGTATAGCTCAGAGATAGAATGCCCCTGGGTTCAATTCCCAGTAAAACACACACACACACACACACACACACACACACACACACACACACTCCTAGATTCCTAAACTGTTGATTTCCCTATTTACCATTAGCTTCAAACTCGTAATCTATGTGTATATTTTCCATAATTACATCTATAAACATTACAAGGTTATTAAAGTTAGAAAAATCTAATATTTTGCAAATATCATTTGTGATAGCTCAGATAGCATTAATAGTAGCTATTGCCTATTACAAAGGTTGAAAAATGCAGAAAATATAATATTACTTAAGGCAGAAGCGAAGCACACATAAAAACCATGTACAAGGTGACCTGCATATTTTACTCATTCCCTATACTCAAGTCTATTTCTTCAACTATAAAACTTAGTTAAGGGTAATGAAATGTTT
Source organism: Glis glis (assembly GCA_004027185.1). Classification (NCBI taxonomy): domain Eukaryota; kingdom Metazoa; phylum Chordata; class Mammalia; order Rodentia; family Gliridae; genus Glis; species Glis glis. The sequence continues at coordinate 11,305 of PVJS01058429.1, forward strand.
TAAATTTAGGTCTATCATCAGGAAAATGATACAAAAAGCTATCAAAAGCACAGGTAGTCGAAGTGGCATCTCTCTACTAGGAAATCTCCAACTGCCAGTATAGAATTCAAGAGAATTCATTAGCTTTAAGGGCAAAATAATTTTAAGAGCTCTAGCTCCCTGGATAAAGGATGATGATGATGATGATATCCATAATTGTATATTTTTAATATATATGGCATCGTATTCGTTTTCTATGTGCATTACTTCACTTAATGTTTACAACAGACATCAGTACATTATCACCTCCATTCTTATGGCCACTAATGATTTAGGATACTTGCCTTTGGTCAAGTGGAAAGTGATGGAATTGGCTTAAAGAACTGAAGTAGACTTCACCTCACTTTTAACCACTGATAATACCGTGCCTCAAGCCCAGGCAGAGGACAAGGTTATTTCAGTGGGATGGTTTGAAAGGATTAGAAACATTTAGAATC
>PVJS01058430.1:0-11783 GCA_004027185.1 Glis glis
CCCCTGGGTTCAATCCCCGGTACCGCAAACAAAAACAAAAACAAAAACAAAAACAAAAACAAAAACAAACAAACAAACAAAAAAAAACAAAAACTGTAAGGGTAGTATATTTAATTGCAGACTAAGGGATCTTACAAAATATCTTTTTAGTGAGATTTAGGTATTTTTGCACTTAAAGTCAAAAGTGTAAGCATTGTTCTCAACAATATAAAATAGAAAGGTAGATATAAAGTTAAGACAAATTTGAAGTTGTTCAAGGACATTTTTTAGTTATATATGTCTGGGTTTTAAATTTGTACAATTAAAATATTGCCTTGGGAAATAATTAACTTTGTAGACTAAACTGAAGTCTACCTTGAAGGGGAGCGGGGGGGAGATCCAATGATGTAGCTTATTCATAAAAATTCCTCATTTTATATAATTCTATTTTTTTCATACTGGAGATTGAACACAGGGGCATTCTACCTCTGAGCTGCATGCCCATCCCTTTTTATTTTTTATTTTGAAACAGGGTCTTGCTAGGCTGCTGAGAGTCTCACTAAGTTGCTGAGGCTGACTTCAAAGGAGATGGAATCCTTCCAAACTCCTTCTATGAGGCCAGGATCACCATGATACAAAACCTGAACAAAGATCCCTCAAGAAAAGAAAATTGCAGACCAATATCATTGATGAACATACATGCAAAAATTCTAAACAAAATACCAGTGATACACATTCAAAACCACATAAAAAAAATTGTACACCATGACCAAGTTGGTTTCATCCCAGGGATACAGGGTTGGTTCAACATATGCAAATCAGTACCTGTTATTCACCACATAAATAGAAGGACAAAAATCACATGATCATTTCAATAGATGCTGAAAAAGAAGTTGACAAAATCCAGCATCCATTCATGTCAAAAACACTGCAGAAAATCAGAAGAGAAAGAACTTTCCTCAACATCATTAAGGAAATATACAATAAAACCAAAGACAACATCATATCAAATGGGGGAAAACTGCAAGAATTCCCTTTAAAATCAGGAACAAGACAAGGATGCCCACTATCACCACTCCTTTTCAATATAGTCCTTGAGACTTTGGCAACAGTGATTGATAAGGCAAGAGAAGGATATCAAAGGAATATAAATAGGTAAAGAAGAACTGAAATTATCTTATTTTCAGATGATATGATTCTATATTTAGAAGACCCAAAAAACTCAACCAAAAGACTTCTACAGATGATTAACAAATTCAGGAAAGTATTGAGATACAAAATCAATCTAAAAAATCAGTAGCCTTTCTATATGCCAACCATGAATCCATTGAAAAAGAAATTCAGAAAATAATTCCATTCACAATAACCTCAAAACCAATAAAATACCTAGGAAAAAATCTAACCAAGGAGGTAAAAGATCTCTGCAATGAAAATTATAAAACAGTAAAGAAAGAAATTGAAGATCTTAGACGACAGAAAGGTATCCCTTTCTCTTGGATAGGCAGAATAAATACTATCAAAATGGCCACTCTACCAAAAGTGATCTACAGGGTCAATGCAATCCCTATCAAAATACCTTCACAGACCTAGAAAAATCAGTTGTAAATTTCATATGGAGAAACAAAAGACCCAAAATAGCCAAAGCAATTATCAACAATAAGAACCATGCAGGAGGCATCACAATTTCTGACTTCAAATTATACGACAGAGCTATAGTAATAAAAACAGACATGTAAACCAATGGAACAGAACAGAAGATACAGAAACAAATCCACACACTTATAGCCAATTGACTTTTGACAAAGGTGCCAAACACATATTTTGTAGAAAAGACAACCTTTTCAACAAATGGTATTGGGAAAAGCGGTTATCCATTTGTAGAAAAATGGAATTAAATCTTTACATCTAACCATGCACAAAATTCAACTCGAGATGGATCAAAGACCTGGAAATTAGACCAGAGACTTTGAAGTTTCTAGAGAAAGGCATAGATCCAACACTCCAACATATAGGCACAGGTAGAAACTTCCTCAATAAAATCCCTAAAACTCAAGAAATTAAAACAAGAATTAATAAATGGGATAGCATTAGACTAAAATGTTTCTGTTCATCAAAGGAAACCACCAAGAGTCTAAAGAGAAGGCATACAAAATGGGAGAAGATCTTTGCCAGCTATCTCTCTGATAGAGGACTAATATCTAACATATACAGAGAACTTAAAAGGCTTAACACTAAAAAAAAAAATAACTCAATCAAGAAATGGCCCATTGAACTAAATAGACACTTCACAAAAGAAGACATACAAATGGCCAATAAAAACATGAAAAAAATGTTCAACATCATTAGCAGTCAGAGAGATGCAAATCAAAACTACACTGAGATTCCATCTAACCCAAATCAGAATGGTAATCATCAAGAAGTCATTAAATGCTGGTAAGGATGTGGGGAAATTGGAACTCTTATATACTGTTGGTGGGTTTGCAAATTAGTACAACCACTGTGGAGATCAGCATAGAGATTCCTCAGAAAATTGGGAATGGATCCACCATATAATTCAGTTATACCACTCCTGGGTATCTTTCCAAAGGGACTGAAATCAGAAAATTATAGTAATCTATACATATCAATGTTTATAGTAGGACAATTCACAACAGCCAAATTATGGAACCAACCTATGTGTCCATCAACAACAAATGTGCCCGGATCTCAGGGCATGGTGGAGGGAGAGAACATGGGCTGTGTTCACATCATGGAGTCCAGAAGCAAGAGAGAGCAAATAAGGAGAGGAGGAACCATTTATATAATCCCCAAGGCTGAACCCCCAGGGACCACCTACTCCAGCCACACCTTACTGGTCTACTAGGTACCACCCAGGTAAATCCATTACAGTGGATTTATCCACTTCTGGGATTAAAATCCTCATGACTCAATTACATCAGCTCCAAACATTGGTAAATGAGCTCTTTAGGGGACATTTTATATCTAACTATAACATGTTTTCCCTCATATGGGGAAGCTAGGGAATAATCTAGATACCAAAGGAACTTCAGATAATGGAGGAGAAACTCCAGGGGAGCCTGGGAGGTGGTCTAGGGGAAGGGCAGGGGGAGAGGGAGGATCAATGAAGGAATCACTTCCATAGATTTTATGTACATATAAGACAATACTAATGTGGATCTCAATAACCTGTATGGGGAAGGAGGGGAGTGGGGAGGGAGCCGGGGAAAGTTCACCAAGTGCCGTGTGCAGGTATGTCACTATCCCTATGAACTACACTATGATGTGAGACCAATAAAAGTATTAAAAAACCTCAAGTCATCAGTTGGAACAATGATTAACATGCTTATATAAACAAAAAAGGAAGTGACATTTCTTGGTATAAATGTAATCCTTCAGTTGCTAGTGGAAGTATCATATCAAAGACTATCCCAATATTAAACCTCTTGAATGCAGTGTTGTTACAAGTCCTGGGATTCACTCTGCACTAGGCTGGCCACCCATTCCCATAATGCCTTTCTTACTTTAACCAGACACCTGGAATCCCCCCTCACCTTTATTCCTACCTTCATCTTGTTCCTCCTTTTTCTTAAAAAGCTTCAACTACAAAATTGCTGCACTGTAAATATAAAGTAACTTAAGTATATACACTTCAAAATTATTGATAAAGGGTGAATGACAAAAATTCAAAAAATGTTATTTGGATATTACTTATTTGAAATAACATGTTTGGCCACTAGATGTCACCCTTTTTTAAGCAACAAAGGTGACTTCTCAAAGTGCAGTATCTATTAGCAGTTCCATTCATTCATTATGTTTGATGTTTTCATATGGCTCTCAGCTACAATACTGAATAGTTTAACACAACAACAACAGCAAACTCTCCTTAGTCTCTTTAAAGTTCTGATAAGATGGAATAAAGTATAGAATGGAAGAGTTATTAAACACAGCTAACCAGCTGATCTTGAAGACCTAACAACTGAAATATAATTGTTAATAGGCAAAAATTTGTGCTCATACTGGAACTTTTGAAGTTTAAGTTGTATTTGATCTATGCAATATAACTATTATCCACAAGATGTTGTTCTTCCCTTCATCTTCAAAATAATTTTATTTATTGAATGTTATTATAATATCTACACAATTAGTCTTACTCAATGTGGTGTTTTTGCCTTTTGGCTCTTCCTCTTTAACACTCTTCCCAGAGGTGGTATTGATTTTTAGATTCATAAAGGAGTAAAACATACTATGAAACACAAAAATAGTTTGGCAAAACATTTCTTTTTCTATCAGGGACAATGAGTATATTATGTATGAAAGTAACAGTATAAACTGTTACTTTTCATCTGTTACTTCTCAAAAAGCTCAAATTTTCTGCTACAGATTAAATAAAATCTATGACACTTGCTAGAGGAGAGGGAATTAGGCTAGAAGTTGGCAGCACTGGAATTAGTCACTCTCACATCACACTGAAAGAAGCTTTAAGAATATAAGAGCATGGACCAGTGTGGCCTTCACCTGTCAAGCCTGAGTCCCACCAGTCTCCCGGGTGGTTAAAATACCACAGATGACAGCTGGGCACAGTGGCACACACCTATAACACCAGCACATGGGAGGGTGAGCCAGGAGGATTGCAAGATCCAGGCCAGACTTGGTAACTTAGTGAGACCCTGTCTCAAAATTTAAATTAATAAATAAATAAATTAATTATACAAAAGGGGCTGGGGGTGTAGCTCAGTGATAGAGTGCCCTGGGTGTAATCCTTAGTTCCAACTCCCCAAAAAATGCAGAAAATGACAACATGTGTTTTCCGCAAAAGTCAAAATCATGGCTATCATATAAATACATGATGAACACACAAGAAACAACTCATCTAAGTCCTAATTAATGGGAGAATCAGTAAGATGATAAAGCCAGTAGAAAACAGAATTCAGGGAATGGAGATTTAAATAGTTGGTCAAAGCCTTCTGAAATAAAGTTGCTGATAAACAAAAACTATTTAATGTCCTATGAGGTCACAAACCATAATCTTTGGGGTTATCTTTCTTGCTTGAGAAAAATGATCACCACAGGCAAAAGTCTACATTTTATTGTGCCAATTCACAGAGAGCCAGCAAGATACTTAGGAACAAAAATTAGCAAATATTTATTAGAGAATACCCAATAAAATATTAAAATAGCACCCATTTTTCCCCTTTATTCCTTAAATTTTAGATTTTTTTTTTGTGTGTGTGTGGTACTGGGGATTGAACCCAGGCGCATTTCACCTCCTAGCTACACCCCCAGCCCTGTTTTTTATTCTTTATTTTGAAACAGGGTGTCACTAAGTTGTGGAGGGCTTCACTAAGTAGCTAAGGCTGGCCGTGACCCTGTGAACCCTCTTGTCTCAGCCTCCCAAGTACTGGGATTACAAGCGTGCACCACCATGCCCAGCTCAATTTTGGATATTTTCTATAGCCCCACATATATCAATCACATATACTAAAATGCTTAAGTGGCTACACATAGTGCTGTACCAGCATTGTCTCATTTTATTCTTACAAAATTTGCCTGTGAGGTAGATACTGATATTATTTCCATTATGAGGCCAAAACACTGAGAGGTCAGGAACATTCTTGAGGTAACAGACTGGCAAGAGACCAAGCTAGAATAGGAACCTGGTCTGCCTAGATGGTCTTTTTCCTTAGCACACAGACTTAACATATATTTAAACAATGTCAAGAAGATTTTGGGATTCCAAAAATGAGGTACATGTGAGCATGCTCCAACCACTTCACCCTCTCCTGTTGCTGTTTCTCATGGTGAGAAAAATCCCAAGAGCAGTTCACCTGTGCTGTAGGTTAGCACTAACTTCCAGCTCAGGCATTCTCAAGAATCTGCAGCTTACTGCCCACTACTATTACCAGATTGACCTTAGAGTTAATACAACAGATCAGATCCTCTTTTACAATGTAAGTAAATGGAGAATGAGAAATGGCCAGGGTGGTGAGTCAACACACAAAAGCAAGCGACTCCATGTATATCACATATGTGAAAACAATTATGCCAGTTGAGATGTTGTCAATAGATTTGCTAAAAATGAAAAAGAAGACATAAAATATGAATAGTTTTCTTATGGTATATGCTTAATATTCTTCTCAGAGATTTGGAACAGAGAAATTGAATGTACCGTCAACAATACATTCTAAGGAAGATGTCTGCCTGACTAAATACCTATCTAAAGAAAATACTCTCTTTAATTTAAAAATTTTAAAATCTCAAAGAAATTTTAGACACTTTTAAGTAAACTGCAGAAAGTCATCTTAAATTCCTATGATTTTTATGCACGTAACTTCAGAAATGTGAGGCGCTCCAAGATCTATTACTAACTCATCTTCAATCCCTGTGAAGATTATAGCACTCAGACAGTGGCTGAAAGGACTCCGAAAACTAATCAAATGTTATTATGTTATCTATTGGGAGTCTAGACAGCCTTCCCATCATACACATTCCAATACAACAACTATAAAAAGGACTTTTTTCTTCCCAGAATATTATTTCTTTATCCCCATGCCAGATAAAAATAAAAGGAACACTTATGAGTTCCCCAGTCAAATAAAAATGTGTAAATGTGTTGCTGTATTACATTTGCATTTATACTTGCTCTAAAACATGAAGAGAGTTATATAAAATAGAAAAGTATTTCTTTTTATGTAGTCAGTCTGTTGTTCAGTGTTCAGCTTCTTCAGGTTTCATGGATTATAAAGCCTTTTAGGACAGAAGATATTCCCTACCAGCCATCATGGAACATTTATAACTTTAAAGGTAGATGTAATTTTAATAATACATGCCACATTTAAGGCTCTATTAGGCTTAGCTCTGGTTGTCTTTGATTTATTCATCAATGTGTGGAATTCAAAAATTTTTAAAGTCTAATTTTTGAAAAGGAAAATTCAAGTGTTGTTTTTTCCGTGTTAAACCATTTGCTCCACATAATTGTGGAGACTCATTTTAGTATTGAAGCTTCACTTTTCTGATTAACTTTCTTGTTCAACCAATTGAACACTTGGGAAAGAATTTAGTCTTGGTAAGGCATATCATTGTTAATAGAGTAGTAAAATAATTACAATCCCATTCAAATTCCTATTGGATAGCATCTGAAAGAACTCAGGTAAATTTAACAACTATAAGTGTACATTCATTTGTTCATTGCCCAAAGAGGATTCTGAGGAAGGTACTCACGCAGGTTTGATGGTATAGGCATGCTTCTCATGGACAAAGGCACCGGCAAGACCCCCTGCTCCTGAATTTAAATACTGTATTGAAAATAAATTAAATTGCATGGGCTTACATGATACATGACAAAAATAAATAGTTCAACCATTTGACTTTTTTTTGATGAAACCACAACTTTTGACCAGTTCATACCATGTATTTATTTGAGCTTTTATAATAAAACAGAATCTCAGATCACCTTGTTCAAAGAAAAACAAGGTGGAAAATAGTATTATGAAGTTGATAAAAAAAGGCCATTTTTTTAGTCAAATTTTGTCCCAGGTAGTAGATGGCAGTTCCAGCAAGGTCTAAATGATTTCAAAGCTCATATAGTTAAACTATTTCTCATAAACTATTAAAATAATAATAAAAGCATCATCTTTTAAAACACCTAAATTAAAATTGGTTTTATTTTTATGTTAACTATCAACTAAGTTGTCTTCAAATGCCAATATCAAGTTGATTTACTAAGAATTATGTTTACATATGTAGAAATATCTAAACATCAATACAAAGATTAAAAACCCTAATCAATTTGAATTAAATATTAAGTGTCAATGTTTTTCTCCAGAACCTCCTGATTTTTTCACAGTAGCCTAGGAAATGAAGGAGTAAATTCTCTAGAGTGATGGAAATACTAAATTAAATTTTTTATGATATCATTCTTATTTGATAATAAGTATACAATTAAATGAAATCAGAACATACAACAGTGAAAACATAGGGGAAATTTACTCCATTCCTTAAAATTGGCCCAATGATTCAGTTGTTCCTTTAGTTTAATGTCAATGTGAAATAAAAGGATGTAAATATATTAACTAGTTTTTACCTTGTAGGAACACCAGCAGGCAAAATCAACTCCCCAGTCATGTAAGTGGAGTTCAACATTTCCAACTGCATGTGCCAGATCAAAGCCAACAAAACAACCCTGGGGAAGAACATTAAAAGTTTTGAATGTGATAAAATCATTAGAAATGGCACACACATCTTTAAGAAAATCTTTGGGAAGCTTCTGTACCATAAATAATGGTCCAACATTTGATGCAGTACTTCACAATGTACAATTCATAATTCCCAAGACCCTTTTGGGAGGCCTGCCAATCAAAGCAATTTTCATAATAGTAAGACACTTTTTCTCTCTTTTACTAGGTTGACATTTACCTTAAGAATATAAAAGCAGTGATAGGCAAAACTGCTGTCACCTTAGCAGAGACCAACTGTACTCCCAGTCATTGCGTTTGACCTACCATTCACTACCTCACTAGCTGGGAAGGGAGGATCCATTTAAAACTATGCTTGTTAAAGCTGTAAAAAAAAAGGTCTTTTTTATTAAATAAGAATACCTACTTTATTTCTCATATTTTTAATTTTAATGTGGAAAATATATAAAATATTGACCACATTCTGAGATAAAACGGTTGTCTCAAGGCAATGCACTTGTGCAATTATTTGAACTGCAAGCTGAACTAGTCATATTAATTTCATGAAGAACCATTTTTGTATGAAAAAGAAACTGATAGACAAACAATTATGATTCATACTTAGCTATTTGATGGACTTTTTTTAATTTAGAAAGTGTCACTTCAAGGAAAAAAATTCATTGTATTTGTTCCCAGTGACAAAAATTAGTTTCCAAGAGAAACTAGAATTTCAGAAAACTTGTATCCACTTTTATGAGAATGAAGTATTAAGATTTTTATTAAGAGATATTTCTAATGAGTCTAGAAGCCATGTAAATTTTTTAAAACATTTTATAATTAAATATGTCAATATTGGAAAATAAATTTAATTCAATGGACCAACATTTTCCAAATGACCAATGCTTGATCTTAGATATCATGCATAGATAAAAAATCAATTAAAATGTAAGTTCAACCAATGAATTTTAATATAACAAAATATAGAAAGCTTGGTGATTTATTTTCACATTCCATATAAAAATCCTAAGAACTCTCACTTGTCAAATTCTGGTGCAATATCAAAGAATATCAACAATTAACTAGAAAAATTATTATTAAACTACTCTCGCCCTTTTCAGCTATGTATCTGCATGAATACTGATTTTTTCATATGCTTCATCAGGAGGAGAAAAAACAAAAATTGATTGCAGAAGCAGGTATAAAAACCAGCTTTCTATTAAATCAGATGTGAATAAAATTGGCCAAATGTAAAACAATTCCACTCTTTTTTAGAAAACATTGTTTTTATAACAATGTATTACTTATATTAGTATCTAATAATTTTGTTGTTATTCTAAAATAAATATATTTTGAAATTCTGTTTTAATTGTAAATACTATATAGACAGATAACAAACATGTTGAATCCTGAGATCCTTGATGAGTTTTAAGAGTGTAAAAAAGGTTTCCATTTCTTAAAAGCTTAATTAATCCTATTTTAGTGTATAGTAGTAAGCTGAAGAGGTAAATAGAGTTTTTTTGGTTTTGTACTTAACTCTACATCATGATCTCATTTAATTTAAGCAGTTCAAGTGTACACACTGTGGTCAATTGCTCCAATGGTGCAGCTTCTTTTCCCTTTTTTGTATCCATTTACTTTGCTATATAACTTTTCAGTTTCCCCCACTGGGAGCAATCTGTAATATACTGAAGCTGGGTTCAGCCATGTGACTTGCTTTGACCAATAGGAAATTAGCATATGTAACAAAAACAGTCCTGAAAAGCAAGAGCTTACACTCTTGCCCTTTGCCATCTCTAAGAGAAGGGCTTGCTTCTGCCAACCTGTTGTTCCAGAGGGAAAAGAAACATCCTCACCTGATCCACTGCTCTCCTATGGCCACACAGGCATGAAGGAGCCCAGCTGAGACTATCAAGACCTCTCCATCCAAGTTCTGACTACATCAACTGACACCAAGGTAACCCATCAATAAATGACTATTGTTTCAACCTAACTAGGTTTGAGATTTTTTTTTACACAACGTTTTTATGGCAAGAGCTAACTTATACATACACTCAATCCAAAAGAGTAAGACCTGATTTACCTGGTCTTAGGAATCATAGCTACTGTTCCACTCCAACAGTATGAGCTACAGAAGGATGATCATAAAATGAGAGTTTAGGATCAGTTACTGCTTTGGTCCCTTTTAGTTTCCCTGTTGGGATGAGCACCTATCCATGTTTAGTACTACTCTGTTAGTAAAGATGCATACAATACAATACAGATCCTTAAAGTGAGCCAGCTGTTTTGTCTGGTGCTCAATTAGAAAATATAGAGGGTTCTTATCCAATGCTGGAGGAAAAATCATATTGTTCACGAGAGAAATTAAAACATAATTTAACTCTATAGCATTCTCCCTATACATTGACTCTACACTCTGACATCTAAGGATCTCACTCTGTTCTGTCTTAGTTGTTTACTTTTCATATGATTTCAAGTGATTTGTGTGTCTTGGTGGAATTCATCCTCTTTTATAAAAGAAAACAAGCCTCTATTTCCACTAAATCCCCAGAGAGTGAACTGGAAAAATGAATATATATTATCTAAATTGTACCCAACTAATAACTATGTAATTCAATTGCTTAGGCTCAACATTATTTAACTTTCTCTATACTGAAAGGTTAATATTTTCACCTAGAAGATATAATGATTCATTCCATATGAAGATAACTTTGTATATGAAAATTAATTTAAAAAGAAAAAGAAACTGATCATTATTAAGTAGAGTGATAGAACTTTGCAAAACATTTTACCTCTGGATTCATCTATTGTTAGCTTACCAAAAGCATATATACTAATTACATGCCCTAAACTTTGGATTTCTTGCAACATCGAAGGAACACATCTATTGACTGAAGTAATATTCTGGATGTAAATAATTTTGGAAGGACCAATTTTTGAATTCTTTCAACATCTTTTAAGAATAAATAACATAAACTTATATTGCAGCTATTTTCCCTAGAGCAGAGAGAGGTAAACTATGACCCATTTGTATAAACTAATGTTATACTGGAACACAACCAGTAGCAGTTTCATCTGTTTAAATATTGTCAGTGGCTGTTTTGGCACTATGGTAGCAGAATTGAATTGTTACATCAGAAATTGTATGACTCACAAAGTCTAAAATATTTACTATGTGGCCCATAACAAAAAATATACTTAACCCTACCCTATTATATCGGTTACCATAAAGACAATTCAATACATTGAAAAGTTAATTAATTAGAATCTATACTCGTTATAATATTACTGGATCTAGTATTTCACAAAAGAGAAAATTCTTATCAATACTACATAATTGATTTACTGTTACTATTTTTCTGTAGTTGGGAGTTGGAATTATACTTTGTTTCTTAACAAAAAAATTGAGCAATGCATGTGATATAAAGAAAAAGATTAGCCGGGCGTGGTGGCGCACGCTTGTAATCCCAGTACTTGGGAGGCGGAGACCAGAGGATCCGGGTTCGCGGTCAGCCTCAGCTACTTAGTGAGGCCTCCGCAACTTCGTGAGACCCGGTTTCAAAATAAAGTATAAAAAATAGGGCTGGGGATGTAGCTCGGAGGTAGAATGCCCCTGGGTTCAATCCCCGGTACCGC
>PVJS01058431.1:0-11783 GCA_004027185.1 Glis glis
TGAGGCCCTCTGTAACTTCGTGAGACCCGGTTTCAAAATAAAGTATAAAAAATAGGGCCGGGGGTGTAACGTGGAGGTAGAACGCCCCTGGGTTCAATCCCCAGTACCGCAAAAAAAAAAAAAAAAGAATGACACAAATTAGGAGTTCACATCGACTCTTTGGGTTTTCCTACAGACAAACTCACAATTCGATCCAGACTCATGATCCTATCACCCCCAATATCCCAGTCAGGGTTAAAGGTATAATGGTGCACACCTCAGACCACACAGTCACACACCTCATTTACACACACACAGGGATGCATACACGTGTGCACCTGGGCACTCGTGTGAAATTCACAGTGACACACACTCTCATGCTCATGCTCACACAGTCCCTCCCATACACAGTCTCTGTCTCACATTCAAACCTTCAATCACATACTTGGCACATACACACACCTCTAATGTTCCTAAATACCCTGATAACACACCCACAGTCACACTCACTGCCATAACTTGTACAGTCACTGTGTGTGTCCTGATGACATATTCATATAAAGAAGAAGAGTTACATCTTGGTCTTTCTGGATGCCAGAATAGGGGACCCTTGCTATCATTTGAATCCTTCTATCCATAGCACAACCCACCAGGACACTATTGATAGAACACAGCGGTGTCTGTCAGATTTCCATCACTATGATGAAATACCTGAGATAATTAACCTATAAAGTGACATGGTTTATTTTGGTTCACAGTTTTGAAGTTTCCATCCATGATCACTTGCCCCATTGCTTTGGGGACTGGGGAGAGGCAGCACATCATGGTGGGAGCATGTGGCAGAGTAAAACCACTGACCGCACCAGCAGGAGGAAAGGAAGAGAAAGAGGCTGGAGGCCCCCAGTCCCCTCCTAGGACCCACCCCCAGTGACTTCAGTGTCTTCCACTAGACCCTATATCTAAGGTCTCAACACCTCTCAGCAACATCGTCCTGAAAACCAGGCCTTTCATATGTGAATCTTTGGGGAACATTCAACATCAAATCAATAGCCACAGCCTTAAAATTGCTGAGTATTACCCTTTAAATCAAGGTCCTTAGTGAGAAATATTTAGGGTTTGGAGGAGAGATGGTACATGGTTGTATAGTACAATGGAATAAAAAAGGGAAAAAAGAAGATAGGCTTAAAAATAAGAAAGTAATGCAGAGTCTGTGGTCACAGAGGAATAAGCTGAAGGGCAGAGGGAATCTGAGAGGATAAAGGAGGAAGGGTGTTAAATGTTGCATAGGGCTTTAGCCCATCACCGGGATTGAGGGCATGAGTGGCCAGTGGCCAGTGTGCAGAGGGGAGTTCAGGGTGTGGAGCATGTTAGATTCTAAGGATATGGGAAGGCAGGACTATGTGAGAATGAAGGGGAGAATGGGGTCTAGGCATTTGGGCAATAGTGGTAAAGGTCAGTGATTGGTAATAGTTACAGGACACTATTTAGGATTTAGAAAGGTGTTATAGGGGAAAGGGAGTATGTTTGGAGTTGGCAGCTTTTGGAAGTAGATAGTGGTCAAATCTAGATTACAAGTGTGTGAGGAGGAGTTAGATCCAGGCAGAGATGAGAGGATGGGCTGGGGGTAAAAGCGGTCCAGGACAAAGAAGGATCTGGGGAGGACAGGGGCACAGATGAGCCAGGGAACTCAATAAAAAGTGTCAGGGATGACTGTTGTGGGGTGTAAAGGGTGCAGGGTGTGGACTGGGTTTGTGGCATAGTTGAGGAAGCCTGACAGCTGAGCTGGGGCATTTGATGGTTTAGGGCATAGATGATTCAAGGAAAGGACTGAGATCCTAGTTTGGGAGTGGAGACAGGGCAGGAAGGGCAGTTTTCAGGTGTGTTAAAAGATGAAAAGATGAAGAGGGTCAGATTGAAATCTCTAGAATAGTGGTCACAGTATTGGGCATCGAAAATGTTCAGGACAGAGGTGGGGCAACATATATATATAATTATATATTATATAATATATAATGTATATAATTATATATTATAGATGAGCTATAATAATATATAATATATATTAGGCTATATTGTTTAGAACAGGCTTAAATTTGTAGCAAAATTTAAGGAATGGTACAGGAATTTCCTATATACCCCTTTGATATGCACACTCACCTCCATAAAATTCCTATACCAGGGGGTCTGTTATAGTCAATAAGAATGTTTTTAAACTAGTAAAATCAAGATGATATAATCCTGACAGCTGTTGTCATAATGGCAGAGTTGTTAGGCTTACTTTTCCTTTAATGTTCCTTCCCTAAATTTAAGAGAGGAAATACCCTTATGATACTCAATGGCTCTGGATATTTTCTGAAGTTACAACTACTGTCTCTATTAATTGCATCTTATACCCAGAGTTACAGAAAAAACTTTCTATTCACACAATGGCCACTCATATACACTTTATATGTAGGATTATTCTTGTAAACTCCTCCTACTCTCTATTAAAAGCACAAAGTAGTTATAGGCACAACTCATGAAATCCTGAAAATTTGGTCTTTGATTTTTCTAGGATAGGCTGAACAGCAGATTTTATTTCCAGCTGTTTATGTATAGCTACTTGAATTTGTCCACTATTTTACATTTTTAAAATATGTAAAATGTTTAATTGACAAAAATGTACATATCCAAGTTTTACAATGTGATCATTTGTGTAGGCACACATTGTGAACTATCACCAGTCAAATTTTGTTAACACATTCATCACAACCCATAGTTTCCAGTGGGGTGTGTGTGTGTGTGTGTGCGTGTGTGTGTGTCTGTGTGTTCAAAAAACATTTAAAATCTGTTTTTAATAATTTTCAAGTAAACAGTATAGTATTATTAACCATAGTTGCCATATTATATATTAGATACACCTGACTTACTCTTTTTATAACTCAAAGTTTTTCCCCTTTTAGAACATCTCTAAGCACCTTAAAAATCAGATTTCTTTATCACTTGGATTAAACCAGAACAATCATTGTCTGTGAGGATTATTAAGTTAAATGAGGAGCCAGCCACCAGGATTGAAACAGGGGCTGGGACCCCATTTCTCTTTCTGCCCAAGCCTATTCCTCAGGAATGTCTATGCTTCCTGTGTGGCTTTGGCATTCAACCAGGTTCAATCCAGAGTCCCCTTTTCTGATAGGATCCCTCACCCACTCTCTTCAAATGGGTTTTCCCTCTCCGATTCTTCCCCTCAGTCTGAAAGTGGAGACACTCATTGGACTCTATCGCTTTTCCCGGATGGATATCATGGAAAAGTGTGGTGGTCTCTATGAGCAGGGAACGTACTGGAGGGAGGCAGCCAGTACCTTGAGATATGGGTCTGAGACTCAGTAACCTCACCTCCCCTTGAACCTGCAGTTATAACTGCACCTGTAGCAGCAATGGGCCAGCAGGGTTCTGGAGATGAGAACATTTCTCAAAAATTTTTCCCGGAGTGACAGTTATCAAACTACCAGACTAATGCATGTGTATCTATGTTTATAGCTGCACAATTCACAATTGCCAAACTTTGGAACCAGCCAAGGTGTCCATCAACAGATGAATGGATTACAAGAGTATGGGATATGTACACAATGGAATTTTACAAGCCATAAAGAACAAAATTACATCATTTGCAGGGAAATGGAGGGAACTGGAGAACATTATGCTGAGTGAGATTAGTCAGTCACAAAGAGCGAAAAGTCAGATGTTCTCCCTAATATGTGGAAGCTAGGGAGAATGGGACTTAGAAGGGACTCCAGACAAAGAAGGAGAAAACTTTAGTTGAGCAAAGAAGGCCACCTAACTGAGGGAGATGGGAGGAGGGAAGAGGGAAATACACTAATGCACACGATGTATATACACAAACTTATCAGAGTCAATCACTATGCTGAGCATGGAAAGGAGGGAAGGGGCAGGGAATAGGGTAGGATTTGAGGGAGGGCTAAATGAGCAATGTGTGCATGCATGCTTCTGATACCCTGACACTTATCAAAATGTATAGCTACAATGCACCAATAAATGAAATTAAAAAACAAACAATTATAAGTTTCTTGCTAGCATCTCTTAGGAGATATTGAATTGTTTGGAGAAGTTCTTAATTATCCATGACCCTGGAGGCAGCAGGATCTCCATGAAGGGAGCAGGAAATACTGAGGTCTTAACAAATGAAGGTCTGGAAGTGAGCTAGGCACATCCTCTTGCATTCCTTGCATCCCCGAGAAGTTTTTCTCCCCAAATCTCATTGTTTCCTAGTTTTCCTTTCACGGGGTGGGAAGGAAATGTAGAATAACACATTTTAGGAGTTGACATCAACTCTTTGGGTTTTCCTACAGACAAACTCACAATTTGATCCAGGCTCATGATCCAAACACTCCCAACATTGCAGTCAGGGTTAGAGGTGTAAGGGTACACACATCAGACCACACAGTCATGTACCTTACCTACACACTCACACAGGTATGCAAACACTCCTGAACATAGACACTCATGTGAAATACACAGTGATACACACTCACATGCTTATGCTCACAGTTCCTCACACACATGGTTCAGTCACACTCAAACCTTGACACACATACTCTGCACATTCACACACACCACGCAGGTTCCTAAATACCCCTGATGACACACAGTCACAGTCACACGCACTGTCATAACTTGCACAGTCACTGTGTGTGTGTCCTGATGACATGTTCAAAAATAAATAAATGTTGCATCTCTCCCTCCCACACTGGATTCCAGAAATTGGGCCCTTGCCACCATTTGTAATCCTTCCATCCATAACACAACCCACCAGGACAATACTTATAGTACACAGCTGTGTGTGTCAGCTTTCTATCCTATAATGGAAATACCTGAGATAATTAACTTACCAAAGAAATAGTAAGTTTGGGATCATCCTTTTGAACGTTCCATCCATGATCACTTGGCCCCATTACTCTGGGACTATGGCAAGGCAGCACATCATGATGGGACCATGTGGCTGGGCAAAACTTGTCACCTCACTAGCCAGGAAGAAAAGAAAGAGGAAGAGGCTAGAATTCCACAATCCCCTTCAAGAACGCGCCCTCAATGACCTCAGGATTTCCCATGAGGTCTCACCTCTTAAATGTCCACCAACTCTCAATAGCATCACCCTGGGAACCAGGCCTCCAACACATGAATCTCTGAGAACATTCAACATGCAAACTATAGCAACAACCTTAAAAATAGGTCTAGGAGTATTTCCATCTCACATTGGGGTCCCTTGTGAGAAAGTTTTAGTGTTTGGAGGACAGTTGGTTCATGGGTATATGCTACAATGGGATAAGAAAGGGGAAAAGGAGAGAGGCTTAAAAATAAG
Source organism: Glis glis (assembly GCA_004027185.1). Taxonomy (NCBI): domain Eukaryota; kingdom Metazoa; phylum Chordata; class Mammalia; order Rodentia; family Gliridae; genus Glis; species Glis glis. The sequence continues at coordinate 5,336 of PVJS01058431.1, forward strand.
GGAGTGGTACAGAGAGTCCTTGGGCATGGGGCAATAGAGTGCAGAAAAGACATAGGGAAATAGAGCACAGAGAAGAGAGAATCTGAGAGGAGAAAGGCAGATGGGTGTTAAATGTTGCAGAGGACTTCAGCACATCTCCAGGACAGAGGGCATGAGGGGCTCAGTCTGCAGAGGGGAGTTCAGGGTGTGGAGCATGTTAGATTCTAAGGATACAGAGAGGCAAGGCTATGTGAGAATGAAGGGGCGATGGGGATGGGAAGTTTGGGGCAATAGTCATAAAGATCAGTTGTTGGTACCAGCCACAGGACACTGTCTACACAATATTTAGAAAGGAGGTATTGTAGGGAAAAGGGGAGCATGTTTGGGGTAGACAGATTCTGGAAGTAGATAGTGGTCAAATGCAGATTAAAAGTGTGTGAGGAGGAGGTAGAGCCTGGGGCAGATGAGAGGATGACCTGGGGGCCAAAGGAGCCTAGGACAAAGAAGGAGCTGAGGAGGACAGGGGACAAGAGAGCCAAAGAGAAGTATGAGGGGTGATGGAGGGGGGTCGTGTTGGGTGCTAGGTGTGGATTGGGTTCCTGGAGTCGTTGTGGAAGCCTGACAGCTGATCTGGGGTCTTTGATGGTCTGGAGCACAAAAGACTCCAGGTATGGGTTGAGATCCTGGAATTGGAAGTGCAGACAGAGCAGGGGGAAGGGCAATCTGCAGGTGTGGTCAACGCTGAGGAGGATCATAATGAAGTCCCTAGAGTAGTGGCCACAGTGAGGGCATCAAAGAGGTTACAGGGCAGAGGTGAGGGCCACATTATGGGCCAAAGATCATGGATGATTTCTGCACAGGGTCTTTATTGCACAATCCCACAGGCTGCTTGCAAAGTGCTCCAGAAACCCATTCAGGCTGCCTGCATGTAGCTGGGAGCCATGATGGCTATTACAATGCTAAAAGCTGAAATTGTCCTAAACGAACTGCAATCTACCTCCCAACCTTTCCTCTGGAAGTTGCAATCTTGGGAAAGACTACAGAGTTTCACAATAACTACACCAGGCAGATAATGACAGTGCAACTGTTTTCTAGGTGAGGAGAACCATTCCTGTGCCTCCTGCTCCACCATCTGCCCCGAATCCCCTCCCACTGAAGACTCCTGACACCTCAAGTATGTAGTGCGGTGGGGTGATGAGGACCGAAAAAGGCAGGAAGAGACACAATGATCAGGAAACCTGAAAGAAAAGTCCACTCTGAGAAGAAGGTGATGTTCCCCTGTGTGAGGTCATGACAGATGCAGCAAAGTGTGACAGGAGGGGCATGAGGAACCTCCATGAGGTGAACAGATTGAGTTGTGACATAGGAGCTGCTTGCAGAGGTTTGTTCAATCTGTGAAATCTTGAGCAGTTCATGCACAATCTGTGCATAAAATTGTTTTGACAAACACATATGAGCAAGTATATAAAATGTATTGAGCCGGGCGTGGTGGCGCACGCTTGTAATCCCAGTACTTTGGGAGGCGGAGACCAGAGGATCCGGGTTCGCAGCCAACCTCAGCGAGCATGCGCGTGCGATCGATCGATTGATCGATCGATCTATCTCTCCCTCTCTCCTCTCTCTCTCCCTCCCTCTCTCTCTCTCTCTCTCTCTCTCTCTCTCCCTACCTAGTGAGGCCCTCTGCAACTTTGTGAGACCCGGTTTCAAAAATAAAGCATAAAAAAATAGGGCCGGGGGCGTAGCGCGGAGGTAGAACGCCCCTGCGTTCAGTCCCGGGTACTGCAAAAAAAAAAAATGTATTGAAATAAGGTCAATAGATTAGAATACAATGACCTTATACGTCAAGGAGGAGCTTAAAATTCTTAATAACTTTAAAGTGTGACGAGTTTTCTCCCGGTGTGGTGGCGCACACTTGTAATCCCAGTACTTGGGAGGCTGAAACAGGAGGATCTGTGTTCACGGCCAACCTCAGCTACTTAGTGAGGCCCTCTGCAACTTAGTGAGTGAGACCCTGTTTCAAAATAAAGAATAAAAAATAGGTCTGGGGGTGGAGCTCAGAGGTAGAATGCCCTTGGGTTCAATCCCCAGTACCACAAACACACACACACACACACACACACACACACACACACATACACAAAATAAAGTGTGATGAGTTTTCAAAATATCTTGTAATTACTATGTTGAAAGCAAAGAGACTGACGGAATTACAGAATTATGAAAATGCAAATCAAAACTACACTAAGATTACATCTAACTCCAGTTAGAATGGCAATCATCAAGAACACAAACGACACAGGCTGGTCAGAATGTGGGGAAATAGGAACTCTAGTACACTTTTGGTTGGAAATGCAAGCTAGTACAGCTGCTATGGAGATCAATGAGGTTTCTAAGATTGGGAATGCATTCACCATATGACCCAGGAATTCTGCTCCTGGGTATCTTTTCAAAGGAATTGAAAACAGAATACTATATCAATACATGCATATTCATGTTTATAGCATCACAATTCACAATAGCCAAATTATGGAAGCAGCCTCAGGGTCCATCAACAGATGAATGGATCATAAAACTATGGTATATACACACAATAGAATTTTACTCAGCCAGAAAGAAGAACAAAATCATGTCATTCCCAGGTAAACAGATGGAACTTGAGAATATTATGCTAAGTGAGATTATTCAGTCTCAAAAAACAAATAGATGTATGCTTTAAAACTCTTATATGTGGAAACTAGATAGAAATTTGGAAATAAGGGTAACATCGGGTAGAAAACCAGAGACTCCAAAGGAGTGATAGAGGGGGTTTAGGGAAGGGAGGAGGGGGGATGAAGATATAAAGAGTATAACAGTTGAAATAATGCTACTTATGTATCTTATGTATACAAAATTACCAACTGCAATCTTAAAGACATGTATGAGGAAGGGGGATGGAACCCTGAAGAAAGTGCTCCAAGAGTTGTGTACATGTATGTTTCTATCACTCTATACCCCAATATGATGTATAATTACACTGCATGAAACAAAAGTATATAAAAAATAAAATGAATGATACCAAAGAAATCAGCACAGAAAGTTCAGGAAAATGGAACAAATATCATCAACCATCACATGTTTTGTTGGTAAATTTGTCCCAATTATATTCAATATTAAATTATATATGCAAATACTCTCTTTTGTAATCCAGTATTATTAGACTCTCTTTATTTGAACATGTTTGTTCAGAAGAAATAGCTGAGCTGAGGAGACTCATGGTAAACAGCAGCACATCTCTCTCCAGAAACAGTCAAGACATATGAATTGAAGGAGATAAATACAATATATATTCAATGAATCTTAACCACTTAATCAACCATAATGACCAAATAAGCCTCAATAAAATACATTTTATTGTAAAACAAATAGTCATTGTTTTCAGAAGTATCATTAAAAAATCTAAATTTCACATTTCCTATGTACTAATCTTCATGGGCAATCAATATAATCTGAAAGATATGCAAAAACGCATGCAACTGCAAACATACACACACTTTAATACAGTGTGCACATGTGTATGCATGTGTACATGAATGTATACCATCCCCTTATAATGTGACTCTTTTATCATTACACTAAGGGGCTGTGGGAATGAGTGAATCAACAATACAATTTCATGCAAAAACTTACCATTTACATGTTCCTCATAAAATTAGATGTTTTTATATTGCTATTTCAGGCAAAGCAGAGCCTGGAAGCACTGGAGTCAACGCTCAGGAGCAGAAAGGGGCTGACAGTTGGGAAACATCCAGCCACTATTGCAGCCATGTTTACCAGGAACAAGTTGGGATGATAAATAACAGACAAACAAACTTGAAATATGCAGGAAAGTGTGTAGAAACAGACAAAGGTGCTCACTAGGAGAAGGATGGTTTTGGTAGCTCTGGTCTCAGGGGAGGATCTGGTGGAGACAGTCTTATGAATGTGTCGCATCCTCTGCTTGTGTCTGTACAGGATGGAAACCATGGAGCTGCTGGCCCAGAGCATGAGCCACACACACAGCATCAGGGACTGACAGCAATGCTGCAAACAGTGTGTCGGTGGTTTTGTCATGACGAACACTAGAACAATATACAAAATCTTTTAGACTTGTAATGTTTTTATTGCTCGATTTTTCAGTCACATACATGAGAAAAGCAACATTTACAAGGATGGAAAGGATCCAGCTGAGGAATATGGAAGAGCCAATGTACCTGGGAACTTTCACTTTAAGCTCTGCCCACCTGGAGTCCCTGGGGCTGATGGTGATGGCCTGGAAGACACTCAAGAGGCAGGTGCTGACGATGGACACACCCCCGCCCACTCTGTGAAGGCAAAAAAGTAGTTTGCATCCAATGTCACTAAGGAAAATATTCAAACCAAAAGCCACCATTGTCTGGGGGATGCCTTTACATAAAAGAGTTAAGATGTTGGCGACAATCAAGTGCTTAAGAATCAAGTCTGTTGGCCTTAACCTGCACCCTGAGAGGTAAAGGAACAGGAGATGACAGAGAAGAGAGGAATTTCCCAGAATTCCAAGCACGGTCTGTGATAAGAAGATCATTCCTGCAGCCAGATCCCTGGCTTCCATCCTGCAAGTTCACTGCTGTCCCAGCCAGAGGGTCCTGTGTGGGAACAGGAGGCCCGGGCTGCATGTGCCCTGTCAATAGAAATCCAGCATTCCACATTTACCATAGGCACTCTGAGAAAATTTAATAAATGTTTCTTCTTTTCCTAGGAGATTTTATTAATTTTTACAAGATTGAATTACACATAAATTCCTGGAATAAAGGCAGCACACATAAGGAATCACTGAATCTTCATGATAGTGTGGCAGGCACTGCTCTTGTACAAAGAAGAGACCTTGGTCAGGCAGAGATTTTTTTGTCCAAATTCAGAGTCTGATCATGCTCTTGGGGGAACTTGAAACTGGCTGAGTGGTAACAAGGAGTACAGTGACCTCCCTTGCTTCCCTAAATGCTGGTTATTGATTTCTTCAAGAACTCCAGTTCTATATTTAATCCTTCTGTATTACTATTATTTTCTGAACTAGTGATATTTTATAATTTTTTGGAACAAGTTTTATTTACTTGTAAATATTTGTGCTATAGAATGATATCAATTATGAGGGAATATTTATATACTTTAATAAATGCAGATAGCCCAAGGCAGCTGCCCCCTTGTGAGTTCTGTGCAATGAGGCCATCATGGCTCCATATCAGTAGAGCTACTGTGTGACTCACCTGGGTTTATGTTAGGATCCAAATACAATGCCACCTATCGCAGGAATTGTTCCACAATTTCTTGTCATGTCTTCAGCTTTGAACCATGAAACACTAACACATGATAATAGCATAGAGGATAGAAACAAAATTGTTACTAATTTCTGATGATATGCTTATGTTAACACCTGACTTAAGGAAAACTATTTCCAAAAACAAGATTCTTTTTTTTTTTTTTTTTTGTGGTACCGGGGATTGAACGCAGAGGAATTCTACCTCTGTGCTACACCCCCGGCCCTATTTTTTATACATTATTTTGAAACTGGGTCTCATGAAGTTGCAGAGGGCCTCACTAAGAGGAGAGAGAGAGAGAGAAAGAGAGAGAGAGAGAGAGAAAGACAGACAGACAGCGAGAGAGCTGAGGCTGGCCGCGAACCCTGATCCTCCGGTCTCCGCCTCCCAAAGTACTGGGATTACAAGCGTGCGCCACCACGCCCGGCATCCAAAAACAAGATTCTTGAATGATATTGAATGAGGGTTTCTATGCTCAAACAGACGTAAGTTTAGCATAAAGTTCTGCATTTAAAAATTTCACATACTACATTTCTAGATGGCATGTGCATGTATATATTTAACACAGTATTGTTTGGAGTAATTTTAGGTTCACAGAAAAATTGAAGAGAAAGTGTAGAGATTTCCTGTATGTGTCCACCAAATGGGCTGCATGCTCATAGTCCTTCCATCAAATTTGTATACCAGATCATGTATTGCTACAGTGAGAATATTTTTAAAGGGATATATGTATCACAGGAGGTGTGGGAAACCTGTAATCACTGTGTTATTTTCCCTTCAGTGCTCCTCAATACCTTAAAAGTCAAATAAGGTCATCTTAATCATAGACCACTGATCCTTTTAGGATTGGTACAATTATTGTCTCTCTTAACTGCACTGTGACCAAGCATACACCACTCAGACACACTGTCTACACAGGAGTAATGATTCCTGCACATTCTTTGTACTCTTCCCGACAACCATTGCGGGGCCCTTTACTCGGTGCCATGAAAGGGCCCGGTGAACTAGCAGAGGCCTGCTCTAGAGTACCGGGCCTCTTCCACGTGGCAGCGATTCAGCAATTCAGCGATTCAGCATATCAATAGCAAAGATGGCGCTGGCAGACCCGCCCCACCTAGCCTCAAGAGGGCTATAATAGGTTATAGGGGGCGCATGACCCG
>PVJS01058432.1:0-11783 GCA_004027185.1 Glis glis
AAGAAATCTTTAGATGGACAAAGAAGGTGACCTAACTGAGGGAGTTGGGAGGGGGGTGGAGGGAAACACACTATAGCACATGATGTACATACACAAACCTATAAGACTCAATCACTATCCAGAGCATGAAAGGGAGGGAAGGGGGAGGGAATAGGGTGGGATTGGAGGGAGGGCTAAATGTGCAATGTGTGCATGTATGGTGTTCATACCCTGACATACATCAAAATGTATAATTACAATGCACCAATAAATGAATATAAAAAAGTGCATCTAATAATCTTTCACAGAAAAGTTTTCTGAAAGATTTATTACTTCTTGGCTTCCTATAAGACTAGAAGATTATTTACTGGGTCAACATGCTAGTGGATGTCTTCCTATTTTTCAGAACATTGCTTTGTTATTACATTTCTATCTTTACCCCATATACCTTCAGTGGTAAGATGAAATAATAGAATGTAGAGGATTGGGTTGGAACATTGACAACCAAGGAAGACTAAGGGGAAACTAAGTAGAAAGGGGCTAAGGTGGATAAATTAATCATTTCAATCTAAACGATCTTTTCTTATTCTTTCTTTCTTGACTTTGGATTCATAGGAAGCCAACATTCGGGGTCTGAGCATAAAGAAAAAGAAAAAATATAGCACTAAGTATATTTTTAGCTTTTTAGCTTTTACTCTTTCTTGTAACCTAGGGGTGGCTTCATGTGTTCCAGTCTAGCTATACATATACTATCTAGATCAACCCTCCCACCCACACACACTGTGATTTGGGCAGATAAATAGATCAGGATTAAAGACTGCTTGCCTTTACTAAGTGTCACTTTATGACAGTTACACCTTCCCTGATTCCAAATCCCTCTTCAAATGTTTTCAGTCTTACTTTACTCTTATCATTTTATCAATGTGCTCTCTTCGACATTAGCACATTTCAATTATAATCTAGGATGATTTCCTGACAGCTTCTGATACTATATCACTTTCTTTTCTTCTCCAAATACTGTTTTCCTGCGCACTTCTGGATTTTTTACTATCTTGTTGATTTTTTGCTATCTTGTTGGATTTTTTGCTATCTTGCTGGATTTTTTGCTTTCTTGTTGATTTTTTGCTATCTTGTGTGTGTGTGTGTGCGTGTGTGTGTGTGTGTGTGTGTGTGTGTGTGTGTCTTTTACTCTTAAAAAGTATTTATTTACCTTGGGGTTTAACTCTGGATTGATTGAATTTTTTTCTTCTCTCTTCCCCCCTACTTTTTCCCTCTCTCTTTCCTCTCTCCATCCCTCCTAGTTTCCCTCTACTTCTCTTTCTTGTTCTATGTTAGATGTTCTAACTATTTTTAATGCTGAATTTTGCCTTAAGAATATACATTTTAAAAAAAGTCTATCGCTTTGCATATTCCTTCCTAAACTTTCCTTTAACAATGTTTACTGGTCTTATTTGTTTTCCTTAAGTGAAGCTTTTGCAGAAAACATATTGTTGCATATGATTTTTCACCGGTTTGAGAGTATTAATTGATGAATTGAACTCATTTACCATTTTTGCAGTACTGTTTTATAAGTAATACTCAGTTCTAATATACTGTTTTTCATTTGTTACACTTATTGTATTTTTTAACTTTTTTTTCTAATTTCCACTGGATAGATGAGTTTTTTCTTTTAACTTTAAAAGTTCTGCCCACAGATTTATTTTTGAGCAATAATAAATAATATAAATTGGGTTCATGCATATTTATATCTATTTATTTCATGAATTATCAGTGTTTCTATTCTTCCAAGGAAAGTAGCTTAAATATTCTCTTAGGTCTATTTGTTTCCATCTATTTCCAACCTTCCATTATGTCTACATTCTGCAGGATTTTTGTTCTATAGTGTTAGTTGGCTTCTCTTTCAGTTTTTATATTCACCTGTAGACCTTCCTCCAACTAAAAATATTTACTTATCACATAAAGTGAATAGGGTCTGTGTACATATTAAAGTCAACCTCCATATCCACCTTGGCTTTAGTTCTGGACATTATATTAGACATCAAGCCCTCCGTATTGCAAGGCCACTGAAATTTAAGCCTCCCGTATTGAATATTTTGCATTTTTAAAATATCATCTCCCTCTTTATTGCCTCAGGACTGCACCCATGTGTAGCCTCCAGTTAGTCCACAGGTTTTGTAGGTGAACACTAGCTCACCACTGCAGATATTTTTCCACTATAAAAATTCTGACAATTGCCACCATTCCCTTGAACTACTGCTGGGATAGACTATTAGTTCCCATGATCCAAGTTTTTTAAAAAATCTTATATGTTCTTCAGATTGCTAGATTGATGAATAAAACCACATCAACAATACAATTCCAAATTCTAACAAATATCCATAAATAAAATCCTTCTTCAGTAGATAAGCTTCCTCTGTCTTATACCTTAATTTGTTCTCCTAAATCCATGTGATTTATTAAGACAATTCATCACTATTCTTTAAATATGCCACATTCTTGGATGCCCCTTTACTTGTCTGCCTTCCTCAATGAATTTATGTAAAAAAGTACACATCCTTTCACATCTAGGTTAACCATCGCATTCTCTGGAAAATTTCACAGTAGAGCACTGTCTATGCCAAATTAATCATTTCTCCTTTTCCCCCTTAACACTTTGCTTCCTTATGTGCCCTCCTGACAGTGTGTTGTGCTTATCTGTACTTTAATTTGTTTTTTAAGCTAAATGATGAATATCTTTAGGATAGGGGAAAAATGGCTCAGTTATTCTTCTTTGCAGCGTCAGTTTCAACGCCTGGTGGAATTTCAATGCCTGGTGTTAATTTGACGAATTAATGGATATTGCAATGTGCTATTGTTCTGAAAAATAATACATGCCAAACCCATGCGAGGTAGTTATGTTGCAGGTGTTAGTGTGTATAGCGAAACGCACATGCACTTTAGATCCAGACGGGCTTCCACACATTTATATTTCATTCTATTTTAAGTTGAAAACAGATTTAAACTAACTGTATCCATTCAATATACATTCATCATACGTGCTATATGTGAAGAACCATTAGCAATAAAAATATGAAAATCATAAAGTTCTGTCCTGTTGTAGAACAGGACTTCACAAATGAGGTGTCTGTTGCATATTAAATAAAATCTCCAAGAAGCTGTTCCTTAGATAAAGATTAGCATGCAAATAACTTATTAGGGAGTGCTCATTTGAGAATATCACCACTTGAAGGGATGAGAAGAAAATAGAACAAGGAATAGGGAGATGGCCAAAACGGGGTGATCCTGAAAAATCTTTGGTAGTAGAGGGAAAAGGTCTCTATGCCATCTCCTCCTTCTATTATTACTATTTCTATTATTGAGGCATATTATTTGTACATTATTATGTGGTACAGTATGATAATTTGATACTTTTATACAACATGTCATGATGCAGAGAGGACAGGTGGGTGTTATTCCTTAACACGGATGTGTTAGCCACATTTGCAGACCATGTGAGAATCTTGGGGATTTGGGGTTTACAATATTTCCAGATGTATTAACCCAGATATTCTCATTATGAGAGAGAGAGAGAACGCCATTGTTTCCCAGCCTTAGTTCTGATGTTGTCACAGCTAATCTGCTTAGGTTGAGAATTTAACATTTCTTGGAGCTCCGCTACTCCTATGATTAAGACATGGTCTAGCCCTTACCATTCTTTGCTCTGCAGCTGTAGCAAGTGATATCTCCTTTATATGGTAATAATGAATCCACTTGCATTCATGCTTAGCTTTCCATTCCAGATTAATCACTCATCATTTTCTTTTCTTTTATAATATACATTAAGCTTAGCAAATCTGCTTAATTCTGTGCTCTGTACAATTAATATGTCCTCAATATTTCTCAAATATTTGATATAGCACATCAACATGTGTATTTCCTTCCACTACCTTCCTGAGTCTATACCATCTTACTACCACTGGAGGTTTATGAATGACACATGGTCTTGTGTCAGGGGCTGACTGTCCTCTACTTAGCATCAGTCACAGTCTGCTCATTTGCATCTGGGCCGTGAACAATTCAACTACAAAATCCCATGTTAGCATCTGCTTTCTCAGACCTGTTCAGATACAAGCCCTTTTTGGTCAGGTTCTCTGGGCAAGGAACCTGATACATAAATTAGCATGCAAAAGATTTATTAGGGTATTATCTTGGTAATACCACCTGTGCAAGGGAAGTAAAAAAAAAAAGATTTGGCAGAGGGAAGTGTTTTCAGTCATAATGAAGGCTTCATTCAACTGATGGAGGTTCTGTACCTGAGGGCTCCTCTGCTCTGTCCTCAGTTGGGGAAGGGACTTGAGTTGTTATTGCTACATGGACCAGTCATTGGACATATGCTGCCTCTGGAAGGGAAAACAATATAGGGTGAAATGACTGTCTTCATTGGAAGTATTCTAAGAGGCCTGGCCACTGACACTTCTCTATTTAGTGTCTTAGATCTAGTAATTTTTCTGTCTTCCACAAAACTAGGCAGTGTTTAGGCAAAATATCTCAGTAATTAAACCGATGGTTAGGCCAAGGATATAACACACAATATCCCCCAGATGACCAACAAGAAAAGGAATGCTGGACTTAGATCATTGCTAGATTTTACATGATATCGCATAACATTTGGCTGTGGGAGATTGAGAGTTAAAGTTTGAGAGAATAATACAAGCATCCTTTTTTTGCTATGCACAGTTTTTAATTTATTTTCTAACTGATACATAAAACATAAAATTATACATATTAATGGGGCAACATGTAAGGTTTTGATATATGTATACATTGTGTAATGTTCAAATCAGGTTAAACCCATCGATCTTCTCTAACATTTATTATTTATTTATAGTAAAACCTTTCAAAATCCTTTCTTCTAGTTTTTTGAGATGTACAGTACATTATTGTTATCGTCGGTCACCCTACCGTGCAAGAGCACATCAGAACTTCATGCCCCTGTCTGTGATTGTAACTTACAACCTACTGATCAATCTTTCCCAACCAACTCTCCTATACTCTATCTAGTAACTACATTTCTCCTCTCAACTTCTATGAGGTCAACCATTTTAGAGTCCTCATATTAGTGATTTCATGTGGTACTTGTCTTTCTCTATTAATACAGACATGCTTTGAATCCTTTGTATATGATTTTTTCTCAATAGCTCTTGAATCTAAAATCCAACATATCCATCCCACCTTTAAATAGTGACCAAAAGCACCGGGTGTGGTGGCGCACGCTTGTAATCCCAGTACTTGGGAGGCAGAGACTGGAGGATCCGGTTCGTGGCCAACCTTAGCTACTTAGTGAGGCCCTCCACAACTTTGTGAGACCCTGTTTCAAAATAAAGGATAAAAAATAGGGCCGGGGGTTTAGCTCGGAGGTAGAACAGCCCTGGGTTCAATCCCCGGTACTGCAAAAAAAAAAATTGTGACCACAAAAAATCCAATAATGTTCCTCCTTTTGAAAAATACAAGACTGGAACTGTTGTCATAAACATTTTGTGTATGTGTATGTGGTACTTGTGGGGGGGTTGAACACAGGGCCTCACATATGCTAGGCAAGTGCTCTACCATTGAACTACATCCTTAACCCTTTTTTTTACTTTAGAGACAGGTTCTAAGTTTCCCATATTGGACTTGAATTTGTGATCTCTTGAAAAGGTGGGAATACAGGTATGCACCAACCTGCTTGGCTTGCCATATGTTTTAAAATGATAATTGCATATTGTTTTAGAATACACACACACACACACACACACACACACACACTTCTATGCTATGTAATAGAAACATGCTTTTCAAACTCCTGCATGTTCATGATGAAGGTAGTGGAAAGAGCAGTGGATTTGGAAACACAGTTGAAACACTACTCAGCTGCTGACCAGTTCAGCATCTCAGCCATGACATTCACTTGCTGAATATGCTGACTCCCTCTCCTTTGAGGACGACACATACCTTACCGTGTTAACATTTGTGTCTATGCCCATATGCATGTGCATTCATACATGTCAAAAATTTTAAGAAAATTAAATTAGTGAATGTACGCGAAAATGTCCAACATTATGGCTGTTACTGAAATGTCAGGTGAATCTTAATGACTAACACTCTGTCCTACCTAAAACGACAAGAACATCTTGCAAGTAATTGCTTCTGTCTTCTAAGATAACTGCTGCTGTTTGGCAACACAGTGGGGACTCCCAGTAGAAGCAACCTTGCTCTCGCTGCATCCGCTCCAGAGAAATCAAGAAATAATTACCTTTTTATTTGGAGTCTTGATTGATGTAGCAGCCTTCCCTGTGGCTATGGAGAAATAAACTGGGCCAGGGAGAATAACCTGGGTTTTATTCTGCCTTGATTACTCCTGTTTCAGGGATAATTTGAGTTCAGGGCACAGAGCGCCACAGCTGATTAAAGAGAAGACCTTGGGCACATCAACTCTCAGACATCTTGATTACAGAAATTGGGGACTCCCATTCCGTGCTCATGAATACTGTGAGAATGTGACAACATGCGTTGCCAAGATGGGCTTCTGCTTTCTATTAATAGAAGGAGAAAGGAAATGTAATCGTCAGTGGCAATGTCAAGGAGCAAAATCATAATAAGAATAAATTTTTCTGCCCAATATATAGTGACAATTATTTATGATTAAAAATGGCAATTGCTTCAATTTTTATTGATTGAAATGAAATGCTTTGAAATGAGCAATTTTGTTTAAAAATGTACACCTCCTTTAGTGACAATGGTAGCTCTATGACCACCCCAAAATTTCAATTGAAACATAATGCTTTAAATATCTTCTATCCAGATAATTTCTGGAATCGATTTGGCAATAAGTTAGAGCCCCCAATGATTATAAACATTTGAATCCTAAAGCTCTTATTATTTTGGTTAGCTTCTTATATGTAAAATATACTTCAATAGAAGTGGAAAACTAAGTTTTACAAACATTAATCAGCTAAATGGGGGATCAGAAGAATAGCAGAAGGCTGTAGGCAGAGAAACACCTTAAGTTTAGTCAATGTTGATGAGGTATAATGAGAGAAGGGTGTTGTTACAATTTAGAGGCTCTAGGTTCAAGTCTCAACCACCATACACTAGCTCTTTGGAATAACACAAGTCATTTTATACCTCTCAATTATAGTTTCCTACTCAAACATTGGGGTAACAAACAGATCTACCCCTTAAAAGTTTCTAGAAGTTGTGTGTGACTATAAATGTAATATGCCATGCAGATTATTTTAAAGAACTGTTAAAGTGTTCATCATTGCCATTGTTACTTAAAATGTAAATAATTTATCAAATAATGAATAAAAGAATGAATTCTACCTCCTATAAAAATATCTATGTGATTCAATGAGAGATTATATTTCCTTTATTACTTTGGTTTTAGGGTTAACTGCTCAAGAGTAGGAGGAGTGGGTTGGAATGCAAATTACTCAGCAATTATGGAAAATAGGATGGAATTTCCTCAAAAATCTAGAAATAGCATCACTACATAATCCAGCAATGAACACCAGCAATGCCACTCCTGGGTATATAGCCAAAGGAGATGGAAGCAAAGTGCCAAAGAGACATTTGCACTCCCATGTTTTTGGTAGCACTATTCACAATAGCTAAAATATAGAATCAACCTATGTTTCTGTTGACAGATGAATGGATAAAGAAAATGGGAGCATCAGATGTTGGCACACACCTGTAATGGGAGCCTCGGGTAATAAGACTCAAAGTCCAAGCCAACCAGGGCAACTTAGGAAGACCTTGTCTCAAAATAAAATAAAATAAAATAAAAAAGGTTGGGGTTGTAGCTCAGTGGTAGACCACTTGCCTAGCATATGTGAGGCCCTGGGTTCAAGCCCTGGTATCAGGGAAATAAAATATATTTACACAATGAAATATTATTCAGCCATAAAAGTGAATAGTATTCTGTCATTTGAAACATGAATGGTAGGATTTTAGGTTAAGTGAAATAATTTAGGCACAGAAAAACAAACACTGCCTGTTCTCACTTCTGTATGGAAGCTAAAAAGCTGATCTCATAGGAATAATAAGTAAAGTAGAGGCCACTAGATGCTGGGAATCATTTGAGGGTGGGAGCAAGGAAAGAGGTTAATTGGGAGGCACAGGGATAACCTTGGATATGAAAAATAACATTTACTGTTCTATATAACAGTAGGATAACTATAATTGATAATAATTAATTGTATATTTCAAAATAGCTAGTAAAAAGGATTTTGAATGTTCCCAACACAAATAAATAATGAAGGTTGGAGATGATAGTTATTCCGATCTGATCATTACAAGTTGTATACGTGTACTGAAATAGCATATTGTATTCTATAAATATATGCAATTATTATATGCCAAGTTAAAATATTAAATTAAAAAAAGAACCAAAAATGATACAAGGGGTCTGACTCTATCTGGAATGTATTAAAATTTAAGTTTCAAAACCAGGAAGAATTACCTAAAGGAAAATTGGTCTAGGAAGCTGCAGGCTGAAGCCACAGTCACGTGAGTTCTACAGGCTGCCTGGGTTCAAATTCAAGCTTTGATAATTCATATCTCAGTTGCTTTGGAAAATGAGAAAAGAATGATAATAAATGGCAGAAAAATATGAGGATTCAGGAAGATTGCTTGTGTATAGTGCTTAAGTCTTCTTGGGTGGGTATACCGTAAGCATTTGATAAATGTTACATATCATTATTTGGTGTTATTACCAAAGCATACAAGATGCCCCACTTATAGGCTAAAGAAGAGTCTATTGTTTCTCCCCAGCTACTGTATTTGTTTGAGTCATAATTCTGACTCAGAGTAAGTTGTTCCATAGCCAAAATCTATGTTTGTGGAAAACAAATAAGAAATCATGGTGTGAGTATCTCCATGATTCTTGCAAATATTAGATGGGGAAATTGAGAATCTTTACTGAAATCTCCTGAGGAGACATTGGGACTCAGCCATGATTAAAGGAAAGGTCCCTGTTTCAAATACATAAACTTCATGAGGAAGTGTTTTTTTCCTTTAATTTATTGATGCCCATCAAATCTTAGAATGGTCCCTGCACATAGTAGGTGCTTAGTGGGTGCTTCTTCAGTGAATGACCAGTGCAAGATCTAATACAGCCAGAAAGAAAGAACAGTTCCACTTACGTACATTTTTCACTGAAGTTTCTCAAAACCCAATTACATAAGAAAGTATTACAATTTCAAAGGAGAAAACGTGAGGTATAGTAGCATTGTCTGCATTTGATCTTTCCCCTACTATAGTCCTAATTATACATTCAGTATCATATGGCACTTACTATTCATAGATAACATCTTCGTAATTTTTTATTTCCCTTAGGGATGAAGACTTGACTACAAAGAGTCCTCTTTAATGCCTGTTATGTTGCATAGTTTTGCATTCATATTTGGAGACACAACACAAATATAATCCACCCCACAAAGCCTCACTGCCTGTTTCTGTCCTTTGCTTATTTCTACTTTAGCCCTTCATTCACGGCACTGCAATCAAATATTCAAATATCTGTAGACTTAACTTGAGTTATAGAAACATGAAATGACAGAAAAATAAAAATATGTTAAACAAGTATTGATTCTCCATGCAAAAGCATAAATGTTTCACTTACTAAACTAAATATATATGTCTTATGGTATATTAATATTTGGAGCTTAAAATTTGTGTTTTGTATGTGTTTTAATTTTTTTAATTAAATGGATCAACTTGTTGGCATTTTGCATCTAAAAGTTTTGTTTATTGGTTATTGAGCTTGCAGTAGGATTATGTATTCTATTATTTTGTTAAATTTTCTGTGTTATCTGAGGCTACTTTGTAGATTCATTAATCTGAATTAGGATGCTAATTTGGGCAAGTGCTTCATCAATGACTTCTTTCTCACCTCTAGAAGAGTTTTTAATTAGAACAACCTTTCGTTGCATTTTTAGTGTGATAACTGCAAGCCTAATAGCATATTCCCTCCACATAGCAACACTTGCCAATAGAGTCCACAGCATGATTTAACATACCACACACACCTCTTGTCCTTCAAACTGACATGCGTATAATACAGTCAGACCCATCTCTTTATTACTTCTAAAGAGTCAACTACATCCTTTCCACAAAACATCTCTTTCCAATCTTGACTTTCAAGGGGATAATGTATTCTTGAGACACCTCTCACTGCATCCCCCCCACATACTTTTCTTTCAGTTATCTTTAAAATTTTTTCTCTGTTACAGTTTTAAAATGTCATTATTGATGATTTATCTCTGTCCTAAGTGTCATTAATTATGATAATTTGTCTTTTAATTTCACAGTTTCCAGAGTATTTTTTCTTGTACTTACTCTTCCAACTAGCACTTAATAATCTCTACTTATTTTACAGGAAATTAGTTGAAAGAATTATTTATATTTATCATGTGTAGTATTTGTTTTAAACATATATACATATATATGTATATAGAAATGACATAAATGTTGTCATTTAATCCATTTTTAAGTATACAAAAGTTATTTTATTTTATTTATTTTATTTGACTGAAGATTAAACCCAGGGACACTACCACTGAGCTATACTTTCAGCCTTTTTTATTTATTTTTAAACATTATTTTATGAGTGCATTGCAATTATACATCATAGTGTGGTTCAGTGTGATAAAAAAACATACATGAAGAAAGATTTTTGTGCACATCTCGCCCTGCTCCCTTCTTTTACCACACGAGTTAGTGAAGTAGGTAGTAATACCACCACATATTGCCACAATATTATTTGAAATGTTTCCTTCTTTAATCCTACCTCTTCCTCTCCCTAACTCCCTCCACTAACACCCTTCATCTACTCTATTGGTCTCTCTCTGAATTACTTAAAGTCTTTTATGTTTCCTACTTTCTCTCTTGCTTCCAAATATGAGAGAAAAACATATGACCCTTGACTTTCTAAGACTGACTAATCTCATTTAGCATAATATTCTTTAGCTCCATCCATTTTTCTGCAAATGGCATAATTTTGTTCTTCTTTATGGCTGAGTAAAATTACATTTTCTTTATACATTCATCTGTTGATGGACAACTGAGTTGGTTCTATAATTTGTCTATTGTAAATTGTGCTACCTTAAACATGGGTATGCATGTGTCGCTGTAGTATTCTGACTTTAAATCTTTAGGAAAGATACCGAGGAACGGTTCATACTGTAGTTACATACCTAGATTTTGAGGAACATCCACACTGATCTCCACAGTGGTTGTCATAATGTACAATCCCACCAACAGTGTATAAGAGTTCCCATTTCCCCACAGCCTCGCCAGCATTTGTTATTCTTTGTGTTCGTGAGGACTGCTGTTCCAGCTGGAGTTAGGTGAAAACCTCAGTGTAGTTTTGATTTGCATCTCCCTGATTGCTGGTGATATTGGACACAAATATTGTGATATTTGTTTATACATTTATTGGCAAATTGTATTTCTGGGGATTGAACCCAGGGGCATTCTACCTCTGAGGCACAACCCCTGTCCTTTTAATTTTTTTTTGAAACAGGGAGGGGCCGGGCGTGGTGGCGCACGCTTGTAATCCCAGTACTTTGGGAGGCGGAGAACGGAGGATCGGGGTTCGCGGCCAGCCTCAGCTCTCTCGATCTCTCTCTCCCTCTCTCTCTCTCTCTCTCTCTCTCTCTCTCTCCTTAGTGAGGCCCTCCGCAACTTCGTGAGACCCGGTTTCAAAATAAAGTATAAAAAATAGGGCCGGGGGCGTAGCGCGGAGGTAGAACGCCCCTGCGTTCAATCCCCGGTACCGCAAAAAA
>PVJS01058433.1:0-11782 GCA_004027185.1 Glis glis
ATTGAACCCAGAGGTGTTCAACCTCTGAGATACATTCCCCAGACCTATTTTACTTTTTATTTTGAAACAGTCTCTCACTAACTTGCAGAGGGCCTCACTAAGTTGCTGAGGCTGGCTTCGAACCTGTAATCCTCCTATCTCAGCCTCCCAAGAACTGGGGTTACAAGCATGTGCTACCATGCCTGGCTAATGTTCTGATTTTTTTGGGGGGGGGGCTGTACTGGGGATTGAACCCAGGGGCATTCTACCTCCGACCTACACCCCCAGCTCTATTTTTTTATTCTTTTTATTTTGAAACAGGGTCTCACTAAGTTGCAGAGGGCCTCACTAAGTAGCTGAGGCTGGCCGCGAACTTGCGATCCTCCTGTCTCAGCCTCCCAAGTACTGGGATTACAAGCGTGTGCCACCACTCCTGGCTTAATGCTCTGATCTTAAAACTTCACTCTAGCCAGGTGTGGTAGTACCACAAGCCTGTAATCCCAATAATTGGGAAGCTGAGACAGGAGAATCGTAGCAATTTAGCGAGACTCTCAGCAACCTAGTAAGAGCCTATTTCAAAACAAAAAGTTAGCCAATGTGGTGGGCATGGTGACGCATGTTTTTAATCTCAGTACTTGGGAGGCTGAGCTCTGAGGATTGCAGGTTCGAGGTTAGCCTCAGCTACTTAGTGAAGCCCTATGCAACTTAGTGAGACCCTGTTTCAAAATAAAGAATAAAAAAATAGGGCTAGGGGGTGTAGCTCAGAGGTAAAATGCCCCCTGGGTTCAATCCCCAATACCGCAAAAAAAAAAAAAAGTTAAAAAAAGGGCTTGAGGGTATAGCTCGGAGGTAGAGTGCATTTGGGTTCAATCCCCAGTACCACACACACACATACACACACACACAAAAAAAAAACTTCACCCTGATACAATGTGAAACCTTCATCTGGCAGTTTAGAGCCTTACCTGTAGACAATAATTTTATGTTTCTATGCCTAAATTTATCCATCTCTTATCCTTATAGGATAAGAGAAAACTCAACTAAGATAATGAATATGAAACAGCTTTATAAAACATAATGTTTTATAAAGTATTATATACATGGAAGTGTTGGTGGTGGTGGTGGGTTTTTTGTTTTTTGTTTTTTGTTTTGCGGTACTGGGGATTGAACCCAGGGGCATTCTATCTCCGAGCTACACCCCCAGCCCTATTTTTATTCTTTATTTGGAAACAGGGTCTAAGTTGCAGAGGGCCTCACTAAGTAGTGAAGCTGGCCACAAACTTGCCATCCTGCTGTGTCAGCTTCCCAAGTACTGAGATTACAAACATGTGCCACCAAGCCCACCTACATGGAAGTTTTTAAAAACATTAATGGCCTATACATGCCAACAGTTTATTTATATTCTCACAAATCCCAAGTTAGTATTATCATCCCTATTTTTTTTGTGTGTGTGTGTGTGTGTGTGTGGTACTGGGGATTGAACCCAGGGGCATTCTACCTCCAAGCTACACCCCAGCCCTATTTTTTATTCTTTGTTTTGAAATAGGGTATCACTAAGTTGCAGAAGGCCTCACTAAGTAGCTGAGGCTGGCCTTGAACCTGAGATCCTCCTATCTAAGCCTCCCAAGTACTGGGATTACAAGCGTGCACCACCACGCCCGGCTACTTATCCCTATTTTAATAGATGAAAAACCTGAAGATCAGAGAGGTTAAGCAACCTTTCTAAGGTCATGCAA
Organism: Glis glis; assembly: GCA_004027185.1. NCBI lineage: Eukaryota > Metazoa > Chordata > Mammalia > Rodentia > Gliridae > Glis > Glis glis. The sequence goes on from PVJS01058433.1 coordinate 1,716, forward strand.
CCGAAGTGGCAGAAGTAGATTTAGAGCCCAAGACCAAATAAATCTAAAGCCTAGTTTTAGTAACCTTTCCACTATTTCAAATTGCCTTGTGAGTTGTGATAGTAATTTATAGGCTCTTTGCTCCTAACTCTTTGTGCAGTAAGTTTTTTAAGTTATTTTCTGTGATAGGATAAACAAAGATCAGTCCTAACTAGCTTCATATAACCCATGTTACCTAGCAAGAACTCTGAAGTTTATAAGTACCAGATAGTTGATGTTACCAATGTTGAAATGTGAATGTTCTCTTTTATTCTTAGCCTAGCCTGGCACATGAAGACTCTTTAGTCTTTTAAGGCTTTTGTGAAAACAGAAAGTGTTATTCTGTCTGAACCAATGTATATATTTCCCTTTCTGCTTAACCAACCACGATGAACCCAGATTGAGTTTGCTTTTAAACTTCTCTAAAACCTAATGCCCCTATGTGGCCTGCTTCTTCAGTCTTTATCCTAGGAGAGAAATCAGATCCTGGCTCTAGCTCTCAGATTGTTCCTTCTTGGTTTCCACTAGTGTTCATAAGGATTTCGATCCAGAGAGGTAAACTTTGTGGCTGGCCGTATCACCATCTAAAGAAATATTCCTCAAAACAATTCACCTCTCTTTTGTCCCCATCTTTCAAGCAACCGTCTGACAACTAAGCTTCATGAGCATTTTGGTACAGGAAGAGAGTGCTCTGAATAGCTATGTAAGGATCCTAATCACCGGACAGGTATTCCCTTATTATGAAATTTAATGAAACTGGCAAACTGGCTGTTACTTTTTCTCAATCTTCAATTACTCCCCCACTGGCCACATAGAAAAGCCATAAAAGACTCTTTACAAGCTGAACCCTGGGTTCTTTCTAGCATCACATGCTCCCACCAAAACCCTAGCCCTTTAGTTACATCCATCTACATACACTGCTTAAACCCCTCCATTCACGCATGCCTTTGCATGTGCTATTTATGCCCACTGTCCTCTCCCCACCTCACCCCACCCTCTTTCATCTAGCTAAATCCTATTCATCCCTAAAAGCTCTCTCAAGTGTCACTCCTTTGTCAAATCTCCCAATGGGGCTGGAGGTGTAGCTCAGTGGTAGAGGAAACCCTGGGTTCAATCCCCAGCACTGCAAATAAAAAAATCTCCCAATGAATCCCGTGAAGACATTCTTCCCTCCTCTTGCTTCCACAGTTCTTTATACATATCTCTGTTCTAGCACTTACCATAGTATCATAATTTTTTGTTTGCATATATCTTCCCCTGGCTAGATAATAACCAAGGGCAAGAACCAGATCTCATTCATAATTCTGACATCTCTAGTGCCTAACACTGTGTCACCACCAATGGAGATTTAGTAATTTTTGTTGGGGGATATAAGCTGATTCTCTTGGTTGTTGACCACTCTGAAATGTTAGGTTCCAGAACTATTATCTAATGTCTCCTGTATACCAGCCAGCTATCTGAAAGAGCCTTTGGGGAGATTTAGGAAATGAGGGAGAGCATTTATGTTCATGCTGAATCATCTAATCCTGCCAAGACCATGCTCACTACCAACACACAGGGAAACAGTTGCCAAGCACAGTTCTGGAAAATCCATGCCTGACAACCATTCCTAATACAGCTGCCATATGCACAGCTCTGTCCCCTTCACACTGCAAATGCATTACTTCCCTTCTTACTTTGCCCCTTCTGGGGACAGTTTATGCAGCTGAAAATTTCACTGCCCCTTCTGTACATGAAAATCCTACTTTACTTTGTAGAATGAGGTGACTACAAATTATTACCAGCAGAGAAAGAGAGATCCAAGTAATGTGGAGACCAATCAATGAACATTCATATCTATTTCCCCATCTCCTCCAAAACTAATTCTTGGCACTATTCTTATAAACTGGTCACTCTATTGATTCCAGCACACTCCCCTGCTTAGCCAAACAGTCTTCCTATTAAGGCAGTAAGGGGATGTCTAAGTCTGTAAAATGCAGGAATTCCATACAGCAAAGTAACAAAGGCCCGGATGCTAAGCCACTCTGAGAATGGTGCAGTGAGGGAAAAAGATTGTTCTGCACCTAGCACACAGCAGGCTGCACAACCCCCTCACAGGGCTCAAGTTAATTTACTTTGGCCAACCATGTTTGACTCATTCCTCCCCTCAAGAAAGAGGTCTATGTCTGGGAAGAATCAAATTCCTATACACCTGATCAAAGTCCTTCAGAGGAAATCCAAACTGAGCCAGACAGCTGAAAGGACTGAACCCCAGAGGCCTCTCCTAGAACCAGCCCTATTTCCCCTTCTTCCCTATTTCATTTGCCAGGAACTTCCTTTCAGCTGGGGCCACTGGCAACATGATCCAGTGAGGTACTGAGGTTTCTTCACCTAGTTTTGGTTTAATTCTGCTGATTTAAAGCTGTCACAGCCTGAGACAGCCCCAGTGTATCCTCCCTCTGAAGAGTGCAGTGTTGCTCAAAAGCCTGCAAAAGAAACTTAATGGAACCATTCACTCTGAGCCGCATTTTTTCAATGAAGTTGAGCAGCACAATCTAACCTCTTTGTGCTCTGAAATGAACCACATTTCTTAAAAGAAAGACCACAGGGGGTTGACAGAAAACTTGCTGCAGGCAGGAAAAGTTGGACAGTTTACAGGAGCTGATGCAGAAGGGAACAAGCAGAAGCCCTAACAGGTTCATTTTAGCATTTCATCTTTTTTTTTCTTTTTCCTTGCTGCATTCCCAAGCAGAGCTCTAATGCCACAAGAAGAAAAAAAAAAAAAGGAATGAAAGCGGGAGAGGTTTTACAGCTTCTTCATTAGTTTCCCTTCACTGGGTAGGTGTCGTAAACAAGTATGCTGGACTCACAGTCATAAGGGCTGAAGTTTCCTTTCCTTCAGATGAAAAGAAAGGAAAGGCTAGTCACAAGGGCCCGGCTAAATAAAATAGGAGAAAAGTGCAGCCTGTGTCGTTTCTGGGAAAATCTCCACCTCTGTGGAAAGCATAACTACCACCCAAAGCAAAAATACCAGGACTGGATGTTACAGATCAAAGCAGGGGGCTCCCGAGGCCGCGCATCCCCGGCTGCTTCTAAGGGCACCTACAGCGCTGGGAAGCGCAGCCCGCAGCCCCCGCGGCCTGTCAAAACTTTCTGTGCACACCCGAGGGTTCCGATTAGGCATTAACTTGCAGAACTGCTTGCAAGACCGCCTCCAGGGGCTGAAATCCGAGCTCCGAGACCAATCTTTATTCTCGTGAGGAAAAATAAATAAATAGACCCCTGCCTCGATCGGGTCCAGACCTCGAGGGGGTGGGGGGGCCTCTCCGCCCCAAACTGCACCCTCCGTGGCGCCGCGCCCACCCGACCCCAGACCCCGCGGGGCTCCGCGACCTCGGCGGCCACCGACTCCTGCGAGCCTCGGGAGACAAAAGCGGGCGCGGGACCCTCGCGGGGCCGCAGAGGTCCGGGGCTCGGCGAGAGGACGGTCGCCGGGGCGGAATGGGTGGCTTTCCCCCGCGCCCAACTCCTCCTCCCGGCGACTCCCCACGGCGGCGGCCGGTCTCCCGGGCCAGCTCCTTGTCTCCCTCCTTCCAGCTGGGCCAGATAATAGGGCGAACGCGGCGACGGCGAGAGACCGCGCCGCCGAGGGTCCCGCGGCTCGCCAACTCCGCGAGAGCGGCCGCCCGGGCCCGCCCGCACGACCCGCCGGCGCCCACCTGCCGCCGCCGCCGCCCTACCTTTGTAGCGCTCCAGCACATCCTCGTACGCCTGCACGAACTCCTTCTCCTGGCTGCGGTTGGCCGGCTGCTGGCCCGGCACGTAGCCGGCCATGGCCGCCCGCGCCGCGCTCGCCCCGGGCCCCGGGGGCGCCGGTCCCAGGCCCGCGCCGAGGCGGCCGCCCCAGCCTCGGCCTTTGTGCGGCTCGCGGCGGCGGCGCCCGCTCTCGCTCGGTCCTCGCCCGCCCGCCGGCCGGCAGTCGCGCTCCGCTCCCGCCGCTCGCACCGGCCCGCTGCGCCCGGCCGCCCGGCTCGCGTTTCCGCCTCCCACCGCTCGGCTCCGCGCCGCGCCGCTCCGCTCCTCCCCCGGCCCGCCCCGCCCCGGCGCCGCGCCGCTCCTCCTGTCAGAGCGCCGGCCCGCCGCCGCGCCCGCCCTCCGCCGCCGCCGCCGGCCCGCCGCCGACCACCGCCCGCCCGGGACTCGGGGCCGCGGCGGGGCCGGGCCGGGCCGGACCGGGCCGGGCGGCGGGCGAGGGCGGCGGAGGACAGGCCGGGCGGCCGGGGCCGGGGACGGGGCTGGGCGGCGGAGGACAGGCCGGGCGGCCGGGGCCGGGGTCGGGGCCGGGCGGCGGAGGACAGGCCGGGCGGCCGGGGCCGGGGTCGGGGCCGGGCGGCGGAGGACAGGCCGGGCGGCGGGCGAGGGCGGCGGGCGGCGGCCGGGGTCGGGGCCGGGCGGCGGGCGGCAGGCCGGGCGGCCGCGGCGGCCCGTCAGCGAGGCCGGACAAAGGAGGGAGCCCCCTGGCTGGGCTCAGGCCGAACTGGGCCTGTGCGGCCGCTGGAGAAGGACCTAGAGAAACCCTAGACTAGGGAAGGCAGGGAGCGAGAGAGCTCAAGGCCAGACACCAGAACCAGGACAAGGGCAAGAGCCAGACGGGGCTGCAGTGCGCGGCCCGAGGGAAACTGCGCCCACAAAGACTCCCAGAACAAAGGGTTGTCCAGAAACTCACTGGAAGTGAGGGGGCCAGACCCATCCTCAGGAAGAAAGCCAGGCCCAGGAGCAGAGCCTGAGCATTGACAACTGAGGGGGGAAGAAAACACGATTCTCACTGCACCGTGGGGTGAACAAGAGGAGACAGGAGGACAGAAATCTAGGGGGATCGACCCAACAGGATTACTAAACTGTGACAGCCATCTGAACAGAAGACACTTAGATCAAAAGGGAGAAATGTGGGAACCTGAGACTGAAGCAGGACTGTTAGGGAACAAAGAAAGGATTCTACAGCATAACTGGTCGGGGTAGAAAGAGGGAAGCCAGCTAGATATGATGGCTCATGCCTGTAATCCCAGTACTTGGGAGGCTGAGGCAGGAGGATAACACGTTCGAGGACAGCCTCAGCAAGTAGTGAGACTCATCAACTTAGCAAAACCCTATTTCAAAAATAAAAATAAGGCCTGTCGTGGTAGCTGGTGCACACCTGTAATCCCAGTACTTGGGAAGGTGAGACAGGAGGATCACAAGTTCGAGGACAACCTCAGCAACTTACTGAGGCTCTTATCAACTTAGTGAGACCCTCTTTCCAAATAAAAAATAAAACAGGGCTGGGAGTGTAGCCCAGAGGTAGAATGCCCATGGTTTCAATCCCCAGTACCACAAAAAGAAAGAAAGAGAGAGGGAAGTCAGTTATTCTCTGTCATCAGTGGAAAGGAAAAAGAAAGGAAACTGGTAAATACCAGTGGAGATTTACTTGGGACACCATTTCCTGAGAGGGGAGTTCCCAATATCACCTGGTCCTCCATCCAGTTGTGTATCACTCAATCCCAATGTTCATGGAGCGTTCTGGGCCAAGAGCAATGAATGAGGACTTGGGTAAATGTAGATGGCACTCTTAGCCCACATTTGGCTCATTCAGCCATTATGCTCCCTTTGTTAACTTGATTTTTCAGGGGATGGAAAGGTGGTTGTGGGTAAGAAGTTAGGCTGGCTAATGCCACAATAAGAGCACATGCGCAAGTAAAAATAGAATTCCTGTGGCACTGAACAGACAAAATTAGAACTTGGGCTTCCATTTCATTTTGTTGTTGTTTTGTTTTTTGTTTGTTTGTTTGTTTTGGTACTGGGAATTGAACCAGGGACATTCTACCCCTGAGCTACACTTCCAGCCCTGTTTTATTTTTTATTTTGAAAATAGGGTCTTGCTAAGTAGCTGAGAGCCTCACTAAGTTGCCGAGGCTGGATTCGAACCTGCAATCCTCCTGTCTCAGCTTCCCAAATACTGGGATTACTGGCATGCACGACCATGCCCCGCCCATTTAAGTTTCTATTCTCAAGATTTCAAAGGAGGAGCTTTTTACCTCCAGGGCAGGGATTGTATCTTTGCACCTTGTGAGTAATGCCAAGTATTTAGTCAATCAATGCTCATCACATTAAGAAAAAGAAAAAGAAATGATGCTTTTCACTAATAGGTGCACTAATAGGTTTCCACATCACACCATGATCAGAAATTGGGTGAGCAAGTCATTAATCATCTCTTTTTCCATCAAGTTTTGCTGAGCTGCCCAAGTTCTAGGTGTGGAAATCATATGGGCAAGGGCCTGAGAGAGGACAGCAAGGAGCCCTGGACAAATTCTCATTTCCTTCCAATTTAATCCTGAGTGCTTAAAAAAAAAGATGGTTCACAGTTTGTTGTCAGCTGCTAATGAGCTCAGTCTATGAAAGGAAGGAGGGGAATAAGTATATATATACTGGGTTTTGTTTTGTTTTGGTACTGTAGGTTGAACCCAAAAGGCCTTCTCCCTCTTAGCTATACCCCCAGCCCTATTTTATAATTTTTATTTTGAAACAGGGTCTCACTAAGTTGCTGAGGCTGGTCTTAAACCTGAGATCCTCCTGTCTCAGCCTCCCAAGTACTAGAATTATAGGCGTACGCCACCACACTTGGCTATTTTTTGGTTCTGGGGATTGAACCCAGAGGTATTCTACCTCCAAGCTACACCCATAGCCCGATTTTATTTCTTATTTGGAAACAGGGTCTCACTTAGTTGCTGAGAGCCTCTCTAACTTGCCGTGGCTGGCTTTGAACCTGCGATCCTCCTGTCTCAGCCTCCCAAGTACTGGGATTACAAGCATGTGCCACCATGCCTGGCTATTTTTTTTTTAATAAAAGTCTTTTAGTGGAAAATTCAGGATGAAGGAATAGATGATTGATAGCACAATCACATGTTTCATAAACAGCAGAGAATATAGAAATGCTAACTCTGGGGATCTTGACTGTCTCAGTGCTGAGTCACTATGTTTCCTATATTACTTTATACCAGTAGGACTAAGAAGGCAGACACAAATACACATACACAGGCCTCCTCCACCCTCATCCCCTACAGGCATCTGCCTCCTCATTTTTTTTCTATTTTTGGGGGTGGGGTCGGTGGGTATTGGGGATTGAACTCAGGTGAATTCCACCTCCAAGCTATACCCCCAGGCCTATTTTACTTTTTTATTTTGAAACAGGGTCTCACTAAATTGCTGAGGCTAGTCTTGAACCTGTGATCCTATCTCAGCCTCCCAAGTACTGGGATTACACCAGCCTGCCTTCTCATTGCAGCAAATAGAAAATCTCCTCTATCACCCCCTGGTGCTGCAACATGTGCCAACTTTTTAAAAAATTTTTAAAATTTGTTTGTTTGTTTGTTTGTTTTTGGTACTGGGGATTGAACCCAGAGGCATTCTACCTCCAGGACACACCCCCAACCCTATTTTATTTTTATTTTGAAGTAGGGTCTCCCTAAATTGCTGATGCTGGTCTCTAACCTGCTATCCTCCTGTCTCAGCCTCCCAAGTACTGAGATTACAGGCGTGCACCACCACACCCAGCTAGCAGGCACCAATTTGTAAGCAGGTTCCTCAAGAATTATGACTGATGCTTGCCAAATGTGAGGAAATAACAAGGGCAGGAAGGAAAAGTGTCAACTCTGGGAATCAGGCTCTACTGAAGATGTGGGGGACTTGGCAGGGGAGGGCAAGGAGTTGAGATTCCTATTAAGAAACACCGGCCAGGTATGGTGGCCCACACCTGTAATCCCAGTTGCTTGGGAGGGTGATGCAGGAGGATTGAAACTTAGGGCCTGCCCCAGCAATTTAGTGAGACTCTGTCTCAAAATAAAAATAAAAAGGGCTATAGATATAGCTCAGTGCTTACCCAGTATTCATGAGGCCCTAGATTCAGTCCCCAGTACTGCAAAAAAAAGAAAAGAACACAGCCAGGCTTGGTGGCACACGCTTGTAATACCAGTACTTGGGAGGCTGAGACAGGAGGATCACAGGTTCGAGGACAGCCTCAGCAAGTGGTGAGACTTGCTCATCAACCTAGCGAGACCCTGTTTCAAAATAAAAAATAAAAACAGGGCTGGTGATGTAGCTCAGAGGTAGAATGCCCATGAGATCAATCCCCGGTACCACAAAACAAAAAAAACACAGCAATCAAGGAAGAGAGTACTGGTTTGGATTGTGGCTGGAGTGCTTCTCTCAAACTTAAGTCTTTTTCTTGACAAGATTTGCATTTAAATGCTCCTCTGAGTTTGAAGCAATGCATTCTTCTAATGAATGGAAAGGGGGAAGTCCACATGTTTGGCTAATGTTCCCGTTTTATACAGACAAAATTTTACAAGACTGGAGGAACAAAGCAGCTGCTGGGGGGATGGGAAGAGGAAAGCCTACGAAAGGGAGGTTTTTGGTTTTTTTCAAGCAAGAGTCTAAATTTATAGCCAGACCACACAATTGGGAAAGCTTTGAGGCTTTCTTTTGGCCTGTGATTTTTCCTTTGCCTTTGGTGGATGAGCCTGCTGTTGCATTTCTAAGGAGGTTGCAATAGAGGAAGCAAGAAGCAGGATGTACTAAGGAGGACATCTAGTGGGAGAGAAGGGTAATACAAGGAAATAAAGCTCGTTTTCCCTTGGAATCCTCCCCTTCCTGTCAAGTGTTCTTCTCCCTAAAGCCATGCCATTTCTTTCAGCGCCTCAAATGTGCTCTCTGGCCTCTGGGCCTTCCACTTGATTTTCTTCCAGGCTTCATTGCTCTCCCCCTTAGGCTTGACTGACTTCTAATTCATACCCCCTGCTGGAACTCCCCCAGGGAAGCCCTCCTAATCCCCCAGGTTAGCAGCTCCTCCTGCACCCTGTACTCCCTTTTGATACTATCCATCACATTTGAAGTTATGGGTTGTGTCTTCATCCTTTTTTTTTTTTTTTCTGGAACTGGGGATTGAACCCTAGGCATTCTACCTCCAAGCTACACACCCAGCCCTATTTTTTATTCTTTATTTTGAAACAAGGTCTCAAAGTTGCAGAGGGCCTCACTAAGTAGCTGAGGCTGGCGGCAAACCTGCAATCCTCCTGTCTCAGCCTTCCAAGTACTAGGATTACAAGCATGCACCACCACTCCTAGCTTATATTTTGCTTGGAAACAGGGTCTCACTAAGTTGCTGAGGCTGGCCTTGAACCTGTGATCCTCCTGTCTCAATCACCCAAATACAGGGATTACAGGCCTGCACACACCTGGAGCTAAGATGTTTATTAAATGCATGAATGAGTGAACCAGATGATCCAAAATACTTAGCTGTCTGTGGCTTCTGACTAGGCTCTAGTATGGGGGGGGGGGGTTGTTGTGTATAGCTCAGGGACATTCTACCTCTGAGCTATACACCCAGCCCTATTTTGTTGTTGTTGTTGTTGTTGTTATTGTTGTTGTTGTATTGGGGATTGAACCCAGGGGCATTCTACCTCCAAGCTACAGTCCAGCCCTTTTTAATTTCTGTTTTATTTTTCACTAGGTTGCTGAGAGTCTTGCTAAATTGCTTAGGCTAGTCTTAAACCTGCAGTCCTCCTGTCTCAGCCTCCCAAGTACTGGGATTACTGGCCTGTGTTACCACACCTGGCTTTATTTATTTATTTATTGTGGTACTGGGGATGGAAGACAGGGACATTATCTATCTCTCTCTCTCTCTCTCTCTCTCTCTCTCTCTCTCTCTCTCTTTAAGATATACCCCCAGAGCTATTTTTCTTTTTTTTCAGTACTAAAGATTGAACCCAGGGGCATTCTACCTCCAAGCTACAACCCCAACCCTGTTTTTTATTCTTTATTTTGAAACAGGGTCTCAATAAATTGCAGAGGGCCTCACTAAGTAGTCGAGTCTGGCTGTGATCCTCCTGTCTCCACCTCCCAAGTACTGGAATTACAAGCATGCGCCACCACGCCCAGCTATTTTTTCTCTTTTCTTTTTTTTTTTTTTTTTGTGGCACCCAGGATTGAACCCAGGGGTGTTCTGCCTCCGCGCTACGCCCCGGCCCTATTTTTTATAC
>PVJS01058434.1:0-11781 GCA_004027185.1 Glis glis
AAAAAAAAAAAAAAAAAAAAAATAAAGAACCTTGAGTTGCGGTATGCATTACAGAAAATCTCATTGTTATTTAAGCAGAATAGCAAAATGACCAAGTTTAGTTTGTAAAATGGGAAGCCAAGTACCCATACACAAGGCAGACACCACTTGGGCATCCTATAATTCAGTTCATTTTAATTCTGACGCTGACTTCCTGGAGTTAATGCATACCCCATGTTTTAGTCAACATTCTCACAGCTATAATCCAAAATCCCTGACACACACAAACAAACCTTAGAGGAAGGAAGATTTATTTGCTTATGGATTTGGAGATTTCAGCACACACACACACACACACACACACACACACACACTTCATTTAATGCCAGCTTCCAACCAGAAGCTGGGGTGATAGGTCCTTAAGGAATGATGGCAGGGAGCAGAGAGAGAGAGAGAAAGTAAAAGCTGAGAAAAAAAGGGTTAGAGCCAGAAGCTGCAGCTGGGTAGGACAGAGACCTATACACACATACTGTACCTGACTCTGCCCCCAGCACAGCTGCATCCAGAGCATGAAGTCCAGGGGACATTTTACTTTCAAGCCATAACACTCCACAAGACTGCCCTAACTTTACTTTCTCTCTCTCTCTCTTTCTCTCTCTCCCTTCCCCCTCCCTCTTCCTCTCTTCTCTCCCTCCCCCCTCCCTCCCTCCCTTTCTGTCTTTCTTGTACTGGGAATTGAACCCAGGGGCATTCTACCTATGAGCTATACCCTCAACCCTATTTTATTTTTTATTTGGAAACAGAGTCTCGCTAAGTTGCCTAGGACCTCACTAAGTTGCTGAGGATGGCCTCAAACCTGCGATCCTCCTGTCTCAGCCTCCCAAGTACTGGAATGACAGGTATGCACCACTTGTACCACTACATCCAGCCTTGCCCTCATGTTAGATGCCAAATACAGCTGGTTTCCCCAGATGACCTGCACTTCAGCCCAGAGCAGAGTAAAAATCCAAGGGTTCTTTCAACTCTCCCTCAAGTTGGATAATTCATTAGAATGACTCATAGAACTCAGGAATGCCTTGTACTTATAGGTACACTTACCAGAAAGGATGTAACTCAGGAAGAGCCAAATGGAAGAGACACATAGTACAAAGTAAGGGTGGGGGCACAGAGTTTCCTTGTGTTCTCTGGGCTCAACTACTCTCTGGAGATATGAATGTGCTCAACACCCTGGAACCTCCCTGAACCTTCTTGTTCAAGTTTTTACTGAAGTTAATAATGTAGGCATGGTTGATTAAATTCTTGGCCAATAGTGACTGGACTCGCTTTCAAACTCTTCTCTTCCCTTGGAGGTTGAGTGGCCTGGGGGAAAAGGGAGCAGCTGAAAGTTTCAATCCACTACACAGGGTCTATTCCTGTACTGAACAGTTCCCATCCTGGAGCCCTCTAAAGACCCACCAAGAGTCACCTCATTTGCATAAATTCAGGCATGAATAATAAAAAATACTTCTATCATTCAAGAAATTCCAAACGTTTTTGGAAGAGGGAGGAGAGCAACCCCCAAATGTATCCATTATTATATGCACAAGATATGAGTCTTAGAAGCCAGAGAGGAGGTTTTTCCATCTCTCTAAGCAAGAAATAATGTTCAAATTTGGGACACTGATAGCAGACAGAGGGAGAAGTAAAATTTGAGATCATTTGGTGACCACTTACGATACTTGGTTGAAAAAGGGTCAAAGGATTTGCTGATCATTTAAGACAGAGGTCAGCAACATTTTCCTATTATAGAGGATCAGATAGAAAATATTTTAGGATTTATGGACCACATATGGTCTCTATAATGTGTTCTTTTTTCCTTTTGTTGTTGTTCATTTGTTTGCTTGCAGTACATTAAAGATATATATTTAAAAAATCATTCTTAGCTTGCAGGTATACAAAACAGGCCCCACTATTGTTTGCTACTGCCTAACTTTAGATACAAGGACAAAGAACAGAAATTAGGTAGGTGAGTAGTAAGTCTATAATATAGGAAGAGAAGCCACTTTAAGGAAAAGACTTGGAATTAAGTTTTTAGACATGTGAAATTGACTAGTAATTGCTTGAAAATATGTATTGCAGTTTTGGAGGAAGGACTAGAGATAGAGATATAAACCTTAGATTTTCAACATAGTCATGATAGATGAAAGAGGTTACCCAGTGAAAGTCTGTGGAATAAATGAATACCATGAACTCCTGCATGAAATTGATAGGAAGAGAAAGACATGTCATAGTAGAGGAATAAGAAAATTTAGGAATTCTACACAAAAAGAACTAATAGGACGAGATTTTTTGAAGCCTGAGCAAAAAATCCAATGAATAAAAATAACACAATTTTTTTTGTGTGTGTGGTACTGGGGATTGAACCCAGAGGCATTCTACCTCTGAGCTACACCCCCAGCATTATTTTATTTTTTATTCTTTATTTATTTATTTATTTATTTTTTTTGCGGTACCAGGGGTTGAACGCAGGGGCGTTCTACCTCCGCGCTACGCCCCCGGCCCTATTTTTTATACTTTATTTTGAAACCGGGTCTCACGAAGTTGCAGAGGGCCTCACTAAGGAGACAGAGAGGGAGAGAGAGAGAGAGAGAGAGAGAGAGACAGGGAGAGAGAGAGCGAGAGCTGAGGCTGGCCACGAACCCGGATCCTCTGGTCTCCGCCTCCCAAAGTACTGGGATTACAAGCGTGCGCCACCACGCCCGGCTTTATTCTTTATTTTGAAACAGGGTCTCACTAAGTTGTGGAGGGCCTCACTAAGTAGCTGAGGCTAGTCACGAATCTGCGATCCTCCTGTCTCAGCCTCCCAAGTACTGGGATTACAAGCGTGCGCCACCACGCCCGGCTAAAAATAACACAAAATTTAAAAAATTAAAACACTTAAGGGAAAATAAGTCTTTGATAGTAAAATTACAAAGAAGCAGCAGTAATTTTCATGAAGAATACTCAGTAATATGTGTTTAAAATGAGAAGCACGTATGGGGCAGTGAGTAGTATCTTTTCTTTCCATCTTAGGTTCATGGCTGAGGCCCTTATAACAAAAGACAGATTAATATTAGAAAAACATGCAAATTTATTTTAGTATTATGTGACATAGGAGCCTTCAGAAACAAAGACCGAAAGAAACGGACATTTGTGTATTTTTATGGACAGCTGTGCAGAAATATGATTGGAGGATGAAAGAATATGAGCCTATTGTAATAAACTGGATGAATTTAGCAAGGCCTGTTTGTTCAGATTCTTCTCTGTGTCTCTGTGTCTTCACAGATAAACACTTTCCTTCTGGTTTGGGGGGCACTTTTGGAATGAGGGTCTTATGACCTATTGCAGAGAAAGTTCAGAGAATCTTTTTATGGCCTGCTTCATGGGAGAAGGGCAGGAGGAAGGTCTGAGAGACCTTCTGCTTCTATTTTTTCAAAGGCTAAGAACATATTTTGGGGAGCATGTCCTAAAACTCATCATAGATCTAGAGAGAATATCTGGTATGAATTCAGTGTTTAATGGCAGATATAAAAGAGGAGGCAATTGATATGATTATTAGTTTAATAAAAACCATTCTGGTTAAATTAAACAAAACAAAATAAGAGTCACTATTGGGCAGTGGGGCCCAGAAAGGATTTATTGTGTATATCTCACAAAACTAAAAATCTATATACGTAGTCATTCAGAGAAGAACATGAACTGTGCAGCTCCGGGAACCTCAGCCAGCAAAATCCTTATACATTCTGTTGAAGGTATAAGGAATGAATTTGGAATGAATTTGATTGTTTTATCACCTGTGACTCCCTGTCCCTGCCTTCATTCCAAACCTCAAAATTCATTTAGTATGCATCAGATGGTCTAGTCTTGAAACAGTTAGTAATGACTAGGAATGCTAGGCTCAATAACACAGAATTGGACACCCATTTTGTATCAAGAGAGGCTTTTGTTGGTTTCTAAAAAGGAAGAAATTAGAACATGTTTATGATCAGTTGGAAGAGATATTGGTGATACAAGATTAATGATAATTCAAGGAGCAAAACCCTGGAAGTCATAAAAGAGTATTGCTGTGGGTTAATTTTATTCATCAACTTAGTGTTAAGCTAATTAATAATGTTACCAGTATTTTAATATTACCATACTAAATGACTAACTAATTAATATTATTAACATTTTAGGAGAACTTGCTAAACCCTTGGAATATATTTAAGAACCCTAAATCCTTTAGAAGAAACCCATTTGTTATATAAAGTGTGTCCTAGCCAGGTGTGGTGGCGCACGCTTATATCCCAGTACTTGGAAGACTGAGACAGGAGGATTGCCGGTTCATGGCCAGCCTCAGCTACTTAGTGAGGCCCTCCTCAACTTAGTGAGACTCTGTTTTAAAAATAAAGAATAAAAAATAGGGCTGGGGGTGTAGTTCAGAGGTAGAATGCCCCTGGGTTCAATCCCCAGTACCGCATAAGAGAGGGAAAAAAAAGTGTATCCTAAGTTCAAATCATTATTATCTAATTATTAAAAGATAATTCCTTGAAGCCGGGTGTGGTGGCGCACACTTGTAATCCCAGTACTTTGGGAGGCGGAGACCGGAGGATCCGGGTTCGCAGCCAGCCTCAGCTGTCTCTCTCTCTCTCTCTCTCTCTCTCTCTCTCTCTACTTAGTGAGGCCCTCGCAACTTCGTGAGACCCAGTTTCAAAATAAAGGATAAAAAAATAGGGCCGGGGCATAGCACGGAGGTAGAACACCCCTGGGTTCAATCCCCGGTACCGCAAAAAAAAAAAAGATAATTCCTTAAAAATGTAATTGACATCTCATAAGCTATGTTTATTATTATTCCCAGTTGATAGATGATACAACTGCCCTTTTCAAAGCAGTCTATAACTTAAACTTTCTACTAATCAGATATATTTTTCTAAATTAATGAGGCTTTACAGTACTTGAAAATTCACTAATCATTAACCCTATGACTAGTGACATTATGTAGTTCCAATCTCAAAATATATAATAATTTTATGACTTTGAAATCATGTGAAATGTATGAGTGCCAATAAGAGAATGATAAAATTAAAATTCATTTTCACATTATCTTGGTTTCACTGTTCTATTAAAGCCAGAAATGGCTAGCATAGCACATTGAAAATTACAAAGAGTTGTTAAAATGAAAATATTTTCTAGAAAGAGAAGTGCATTGAAAAATAAAACAATGTCAGATTTGGTGGGTAAATCATATGACAATTAATTCTGTTTGCTTGTCAAGCTACAATAGTGCATTCTGACTGATCCTGTCAATTCCTACTTCATTCACACACATACATAAATCATTAATAAAGGAGGTAGGATGAAGTATCTTATATTTTAAAAGTGTGAATTTAATAGCTCTAGTATGTTAGTGTGAGTCTTTACCAAATTTATATTAGTATTTTAGATCCTATAATTATAGTAATCAGAACTTCCATAATTATTAGCAGAAAGCATTTCAGTCTATGAAGGAAAATCTAACATATGGATGAGAATTGAGAAAATAAATTGAATAGAATAACAAGTTCTTTGTTCCCTAGTATAAGACTTCAATGTTTAAGATACTTGAAATGACTAGCAACAAATTGAGATCCATTTTAATCTTTTTTCTGCCTTTTGTGGGGAGGCCTAAAATGTTAAAATTTCAACTCCAAGTAATTAATGGAAAGAAAGAAATTTGTGACAATTTTATAATATCACAGGAGAAGATTTATCCTTTAAAATGTTTTTTTTCAATTATACAGGCTTAATAAGAAGGGACATTTATAATGATTCTAGGAAAAGCTGTCAAATGTATATGGTGGAAAACAAATCAACACATGTGAGAGGTAGTAAGTTTTTTAAAGTGTAAGTCCACATAGAGCAGTAATTCATAGCATTGTGATTAAGGATGACATTTGAAGTAGTCCAAATCTCAGCTCTGCCACTTCCTAAGTGACTTTGAGCAAGTCATAAACCTTTCTGTGCCTCAGTTTCTACATTTTTAATATAGAAATTATAATAATCTCTATAGAATTATAGAGAATCCATCTATATAAAATACTTAGAATAATGCCTGACCTTTGGAAGTTCTATAGAAGAGTTAGCTGTTATTACCATTAATATTATTATTTATCTATCATAACTTTAATCCATGATTCAACAAACGAGTTCACTGAAATATATAAAATTTAAAGATTTCATAGAAATTAAATTTTGAATTATATAATGTTAGTAGGACTTTGTAAATAATATAGGAAGAATAGTTTGTGACTAAATATGAATGGAAAAGTAATAATGAACCAGGCCAAGAGAAAAGACTGGTCTGGGTTTAAGAAGGACAACCTAGTCAGTTTCTTTACTTTCCTATTTTATCAAACCAGAAATATAAACCATGTTTAGCAATACAAAGAATGATAGAAATAACACAAATAATGCAAATAATAATAGATCAAGGATACACAATGTGCAGGTATGATTCCTGAAGGCCCCCTTTTCCTTGTGAAGGCATGCCGAAAGTCAGTTGACCTCAAACATCTTTTGTTGAGTGAGGAGTCTGCCAAGTAGAGGACTTCAGACACCTGGGCTAGCTGCATCTTAGAATGTTTTAGGGAGCTGAGAGGTTGGTGGTTGTACTGGGCCTCTGCCTATTACCATAAAATAATGTCTTGCTTCCTCACATTTCTTCTTTTCACAATGAAACATTATTTCTTGCTAAGCTATGGATTCTACTTTAGCTTTCTATGTGGCAGGCCAGAGGAAGGGAAAAAAAAATTAAAAATGGTTTTGTGGCCAGGCACAGTGATGTGTGCCCAGAGTCCCACCTACTTGGGAGAATGAGGCAGGATGATGGCTTGAGCCCAGGGGTTTGAAGCCAGCCTGGACAATATAGTGAAACCCATCTCAAATAAAGGAGGAAAGGGGAGTCTCTAAGAGTCTAAGAGAAAATGATAGTATTAATGAACAAAGTAGTCAGATCCATTGAAAAAACTGTTTGGGACATTCAGAAATTTGTTGTTCTCCTACCATTCCTTATATAATACAACAAATTTATAGCTAGAAGAAACCTTAGAGCCTAATAAATCTATCCACCTCATTCTATAAATGAGGAACATGAACTCCCTCCTTTTAGAGAGATTAGGTGACCCAAGGTCACATAAAGATTCAGAACCAGGTTCAGGACTCAGATCTATTGATTCTTGGTTCAGTGACATTTCAAGTTAAATTTGTTTTGTTACAGTGCAACATTTGAAACTTGTTCAGTTGTATATGAAACGTGTAGTTATTTTCAACTAGTTAGAACACACCATTACCTTACCATGCTCATTAACAGTGTTTATTCTGTGTTAGACACTGATATTGAATGGTATGACTTCATGTGAACCAGAGGCAGTAGACACATTAATTTCACAGTCCGCTCACAGATCTGAGAAGGCATTCGAGCCTTCTCACTGGTTTTTTGTGCAGAAGAGAAATTACATGGTCCTAATGTTTCTCCTTTTCTTACTTAATTTTAGTGTGTATTTCTTCACAATGGTTTCTTTTTCTTCCTTCTTTCTCTTCTTTTATACTATATGTTGGTTTGCTGAAAGAATAGCACTCTGGAGTTTTATTATTGAAGAAACAAAAATAAAATAAAATAAGGATTCCAACCATTATACTTTAAATAAATAAAATAGACTGTAGGATAGAGAGGTATTATTTTTAAATATGGCAAAGGACAAGTGAGATTCCAAAATGATTTTTGTGGACTTTATTTTGATTATGTACAGTACTTTTTATTGTTTTATTGTGATGTTTTCTGGCAGTGTTTATAATATGTCCATATTTTCTTACAGCCGCGGTTCTTGAGAATTTATAACTCAAGAGTTATAGTTTGTCTAGGGCTGAAACTTAATCGACAGATGTTTGACTTTTTTTTTTTTTTTTTGCGGTACCGGGGATTGAACCCAGGGGCGTTCTACCTCCACGCCACACACCCGGCCCTGTTTTTTATAATTTATTTTGAAACCGGGTCTCATGAAGTTGCGGAGGGCCTCACTAAGTAGAGAGAGAGAGAGAGAGAGAGAGAGAGAGAGCAAGCAAGCGAGCTGAGGCTGGCCGCGAAACAGGATCCTCCAGTCTCTGCCTCCCAAAGTACTAGAATTACAAGCGTGCGCCACCACACCCGGCTCAGATGTTTGACTTCTATATAATTCTTTAATAATTTTAAAAGGTAGTAATTAATATTAGATTTGCTATTAATACTTGTTTGAAATATTAAGCAC
This sequence comes from Glis glis, assembly GCA_004027185.1. Classification (NCBI taxonomy): domain Eukaryota; kingdom Metazoa; phylum Chordata; class Mammalia; order Rodentia; family Gliridae; genus Glis; species Glis glis. The sequence goes on from PVJS01058434.1 coordinate 8,259, forward strand.
TTTTTTAATCTTATAGAAAATACCACCAGAAACATGGAAATGAAAATTTTAAAGCAGGAATAATAATTAAAAAGTTATTAAACTTAAAAAAATTGTGGCTCCCATATTTAATTGATCATTGATTAGGGTAAGAAGTTTCATTCTTTTTTATATCAAATTTTCTCCCTGATGATATGTCAACAGTTGTAAGTACAGGAACCAAACAGAATATAAAGCTCTATCTTAACCATAACCTCACATCTTCTCACTTTTTCCTTCTAAACATTTCTAAGGTAGTTTTACCTTTCTGAAATACCACTGAAGTATTTTCCAAACTACACAGGTCCCTTATTAATTTACTTTTATGTTTTTGAGGTCATAATTATCTTTTACTTAGAAGATAATAGTGATTGGTAGTGACTAGGCCCTGGGCCCATATTTGTGCATGATAACTCACTGCCATCTTAATCTGGAAATTCATATCCAAATGTTAGCATAACCTACCACAGCCTACTCTCCCTCCTTTGTTTCTCATGTTAGTCCTATGCAGCCTTACTCACTCAGGCTAATTTTCTCACCCTATTAGTTCTATTTTATCCAAGTTTTTCCTTATCCTATCACAAAATATCCTAAACATCCTCAAAGTGACTTTGCTTCTCTTATCCTTCATCACTTTTAAGCTTTATCATAGATATGGAAAACAGTACAGATCTAGGCAGGTCACATGAAAACCCAGAACCATCATTATTCCGATACCTTATTACTGTTACCGAAGGACATTACTTTGATTTGATGCATTTGTATTTATTTATTATTTTCCATACTGATATAAACAGTATTGACATATAACTTGAGTGTGTGTGTGTGCGTGTGTGTGTGTGTGTTACTGGAGATAGAACCCAGGGGCATTCTACCTCTGTGCTACACCCCCAGCCCTATTTCATTCTTTTATTTTTGAAACAGGGTCTCACTAAGTTGCACAGGGCCTCACTAAGTAGCTGAGTCTGGCTGTGAACCTGTGATCCTCCTGTCTCAGCCTCCCAAGTACTAGGATTACAAGCATGTGCCACCATGCCCGGCTATAACTTGATTTATTATAGAAAGTCTGGCAAAAAAAAAATTACCAAGTTTAAGTTTTCCACAAGAACCCTCAGCCAATCTAATATTTTCATTACAAAAGTGAAATTTTATTTTCATGCAATAACTTTTTTTTTTTGCAGAACTGAGGATTGAACCCAGGGGCATTCTACCTCTGAGCTACACCCCCAGTCCTATTTTTTATTCTTTATTTTGAAACAGGGTCTTGCTAGTTGCGCAGGGCCTCACTAAGTAGCTGAGGCTGGCCACGAACCTGGATCCTCCTGTCTCAGCCTCCCAAGTACTGGGATTATAAGCGTGCGCCACCACGCCCGGCTTCATGCAATAAATTTTGAATGACTCTGAGTAATTAAATGACATCTGAGTAATGACATCTGAGTAATGAAACTATAAAAGTAATTTAAATATGCAAATACAAAAACTGAATTAATTATTAATAATTTTGACTGTTGGACTTAACAATGGCTATTATGATAGCAGGTGTAACTAGTTGAGCTACTTTGGAGATGTGAAGATTTCAAACCAATTGGCTATACAGAAGTCTTGAGGTTTTGATGTCTGAAGAAGTATAAATTCTGATGGACATTTATTTAGCTTATAGTATTTTTGTTTTCTGTTAGCCTCATTTCAAGTTATTGTAAATTAATATTTGTTAGAACAGATTGCATAAATATTTGCTTTCAAATGAGAAATTGCGGTTTTCAATTTTCAAAAGATTTTGAGAGGAAAGTTCAAATGTATGATGACTTTGGTATTTTAAAATTCTATCCAAATTTATTCTGTATTTGGAGCCAATTGATTTTATTAATGACAAACCTTGTAATACCACAAATTTTTATATTAAAATGTTTTAGTTGTTTTTTCTTTTAAAATAAAATGTCTGAAGGAAAAAAGTTTTAGCCCAACACTATTTCTTTGAAGATACAGTTTTATTATAGGATAATAAATTAGCACATCTTAATAATTGAAGGTGAGAAAGAACATTAATAGTGCAGTCTCTGTAAAAATTATTAGATATTTTCCCAAGCATTTTGGATTTATCTAAATTAAAATTAAAATGACATTTTAATTAAATTAAAATGACATTTCCAAGTCTATTTCTTAATATTTCTTTCATATATATGTGTTATAATTTGATAATTAGACTTTTTCACTTTATATCTGCCATTTAAACACTTTATAATCACTATTTTATCTCTGAAGAGTTTCTAAGCCTCTTTGAAAGCAGCAAATGCTTAAAAGGAAGTGAATTTTAAATTTTAGAAATCTTTAGATTTATCTCTGAGTTCTTTGATCTCAAGTTAATTTTAGTTTTTTTTTTTTTCAAAAATCCCTTATCTCTATATGTAGAAACTTAGTTCTTGCCCATTATTTCTTAGGGGGACACTTAACAGGTATATCATGCAACAAAGATAAGAACCCAGGTCAATGTGATTTGAGACCCAGGGTCTCCTCACCACTGTGCTATGCTGTCTCCCATATTAATATGTTATCTGCTTTCTTAATTTTCTTTTTTCTATTGCTTATTTTTTAACACTCTCCATCCATTCGAAGGATTGTAAGAAAAAGATAATAGATACAACAATAAAATAGAAATATTACTTTATTTCACTCCTTTTACTGTTGTGGAAAGTGAATTTTCTAAACATTGTTGTATTTGAAGTATACTAAACAAGCTATGAGTTACAGGCATTCTAAAGTAGATTCTTTTATGAAATGAATGAAACTCCTAATGTATATGTTAATACATATTTCCTGTACTGTGTCATCTTAAATGTAGCCCTTTAGAAATATCAGATGAGGAGAATTAACTGCCAACATTTCTCCTAAAATACAAGGTGATAAAAGCATTAATTTCTACATTTGTAATAGCACAGCATTAATAGTCTGTATAGTTTGGTATTTTTTAAAAGCTATTTAGTTAACTATGGATGTAATGCACATTTTTACTATATGCATTTTGAGAATAATTTAAAAATTAAAACTATATTTTCCTTCATGAACTATTTTTCTAAATTATTAATATTCAGGACTGAGTATCTTTAATGAGTCAGACACTTTTTTACATGGCGAGTTATTGTGTGTCACTTGTATTTTCATGTTCTTTTCAGTGAAATCATATAAAATAGAGAATGACCTCTCTGTTTCAACACTAGCTTTAGCAATGGGTTCCCTTAAAAAACTAAAACAACAAACCACTATGTAACTATAAAATCTGTTCATGGAAACTATATTCAGTAGTCTCTCATTCCTTCCTCTTTCTCTTTCTCTTTCTCTCTCTCTCCATATATAACATTCATATATAAACATTCATGTTCATATATGTATGTGTATATAGATACAGATGCATGAATGAGGGAATACTAAATAGTATGAGAGGCCGGGTGTGGTGGCGCACGCTTGTAATCCCAGTACTTTGGGAGGCGGAGACCGGAGGATCCGGGTT
>PVJS01058435.1:0-11783 GCA_004027185.1 Glis glis
GTGGTGGTGGTGGTGGTGGTGGTGGTGGTGGTGGTGGTGGTGTCGGCGGCGGCGGTGGCGGCGGTGGCAGTGGCGGCGGCAGCGGCGGCAGTGTGGTTCTGCTGCTTGGAAAGTCTGAAATCACAAGATCCATTATAGGATTGCTGGGTTAGTGAACATTGGGTTTGTTCTCTTCTTTGGCCTCTCTGTCCAGAAAAATGTGAATATCTTTCTTAGGAAGGACTGTCATTGCAGACTAAAAGGTACCATGTCACTGTTACATGTTTTTTCCTAAAAAATGTTTTTTGAGAGTTCTGTAGAGAAACATTCTTGTATTACTGTATGTGTTATGTATTTATTTTGTTCTGTTTTGACAGTAAAACTTATGGGTTTATATGGTTCAAGTGATTTCTTTTACCTTTACTTTGAGCCGCAGTGTACTTAAAATGTAGAAGGAGCTATGGCAAGCACACAGAATGAATTCTAACAGTTTCCATTCAATCTGTGGCATCTACAGGGGTAAGGGTGTCACCAAAGAGAGAGAATACGGTATCAAGTTGTCTACCACCATTTTTTGAGATGGACTCTGGAGATAGAAGCCAGTGTGTGGCCCTTACTTGGGTAAACCTTATAATATCACAAACCAAAAGTTTCTGAAAACACCTAAACTCTTCATCCTTCACACTTGTAGGAATTGTAGCACCCTGTGAGGGGCACTTTTCCTCTGAATAGGGTTAGCACAGTAAGCATTTTCCCTGCTTACTTAGAAACTTAGCTGAAGCACATGGGTGCAGGTGGGCCCATCAGGGAGTCCAGTGTTGCTCTTTGTTCCTGTTTTTGAATTGGAAAAGTGTATCTGTTGAGTGAAAAGTACTCACTCTGAAAAGTACTTTTGTGAGTCCCAGAAACTCCTGTCTGTTGAACTTTGGGTTTAGGTAGAATGTAAGTCTTAGAGAATTGATGAGAATGTGGGAACAGGTTTAAGCCAATACATTAAGCCTAAAATGACTGTATTGTTTGTCAGGCCTTTCCAGAAAGTACAATGTGACAGAGAGATCCCAAAACTATAGAAGTAAATAGCCCACAGCAGTTAACTGTTATTGACTTTGGAAACAGGTTCTAAACCCTAATCTCTCTGCTGAGCTTGGGTGAGTGTTTCCTTTCTTCTTTTCCAAGGCAAACCTGTTGCCAAACACTGCTTTGTGGTGTTGGTAGGACCAACCTGTATGAACTTTCTTCTGAATTAACAGGGACATCGTTTGATTACAGCCGTAGGTGGAAGAGGTCTCTGGGCTGGTTCTGACAGTGCCTAGACTCTATGGGGGAGGAAGCCAATGCTCAAAAATTCAAGCTTCCAGGTGGTCATAGGGTGAACCCTGACATGTCTTCTTTGTAGATAGTGATGGCTTCCAGGCTATTTTCCTCAAGGAAAAACTCCATTTGAAGGTTACTCTGGGTGATTTTATTGTTATGTAAGTAGTAGATTTCTTTTCTTGGTGGTGTGTCAAGTGGTAGAGATTAAAGGTACAACTAATTATATGTGGAATTAAAAAAGCACCTGAAACTTTCAGTAGACCAGCAACCTTTAGAGGCTTCTGGTCCACTTTGGTGGGCACCTTTCATTTTGAACACTGTCTAGGTGTTCATAGCCTTGTTTTTTAAATACATAACAAGGAGATTCATTCACATTATTGTGGGAACAATTTGAAGCCCAGACCTTGTGATTTGGGAGGATCAGTAGTATTGTCATTAGCTGTTTATATATGTGTGTTAAGAATGGTGTTATAATCTGAGTATACATTCTCACTCCTTAACAAAAACAACAACAACAAAATGCTTTCCTCATTGACTCATGACAGAATGGGAATCTTACTGCCATTAACTAGTTAATTCTGAAAGGATTTGGGTCCCTACTGTACAGTTGGGAAACAACCAGGCCTGGGGGAAGCTGAGATGAGATACATACTAAAATTTTAAGAAGCTTTTTTTAGTTGACAAATAAAAATTTTATAGATGTCATGTAGAACATGTTTTGAAATATGTATACAATGTGGAATGGCTAAATTGGCTAATTAATTACCAGATGGTAAATCGAATGGCAGTATGTGGGATGGAGAGGGAAGGAGCTGTGCCTGCTCCGTGAGTGTCTCTCCCCTTCATAACCTTTTCATATTAGTGCCAGGGAGGAGAGCTGCTCTGCATGGAGACTTCTCTGAATGGGTCTTCATTAGACAAGGTGGTGCTGCTCTGCTTGCTCACGACATGGCTGGCCTCCACTGCTGACAGAATTTGGTGGTGTTTTCCAGGGAATCAAGGCTGGGAATGAGCTGCCGCTGCCTCAGTGTTAATAGGTTCCTCTAGGTTGGTGAGCCAACCTTTGGGAAGCCCAGCTCTTGTGCTTTGATTTCTTTGCTTTTTGGGTGTTTTTTGCTTTTTAAACCTTTTATTTGCCTTGGGACCACTTTGAGGGTACAGCCCACCATTTAAGGAAAACTGTCCCAGGCCTGAGCTAATGACAGGAGTAGAAACTTTTCCCCTTGTCATTACTGCTTCCTCCTCACTGGCTAATTAGCCCACGCTGCCGGTCTCATTAGACTTCATTAATTCCGAGCATCTGTCTATAGGAACTGCCTCAAGATAAAAAGAGGAAGCTCAGCTAAACATTTTTGTTGCTGCTGCTAATTACCCCCAAGCTATACCTTTTGATTAATCACCCTGATTGCCTCCAAATCCTATTGAACTTTCCCCATGCAACAGGCATTTCACTCTTCCCCAGTCTGCGGACATGCTGCTCTGTGGTTTGGTGTGTGGGGTCCCTGTAATTATCAGGGCCAACAAAAGGGTGGCTCTGGAAACCAAAGTAAAGGGAAGACACATCTGGAAATCTGGTTATGTGTATCCTCGACTTGCTCAGAGCCTTCAATCTACACTGATGCTCATTTTAAACAAATGCAGTGGTAAATTAGCTCATCTGTTTGTTTAAAAATGTGATGGCACGGTATTTACAAAGCTAGCTTTCTTGAGTCAGTGGTTCCAGAGTCTTAAGAAATATTTTAGGGGAACCAGGTGGTGGTACATGCCTGTAATCCTAGTACTTTGGAGGCTGAGACAGGAGGATCACAGGTTTGAGGCCAGACTTGGCAACTTAGCAAGACCCTCTGCAACTTAGTGAGACCGTTTCAAAATAAAAAGGGCTGGGGTGTAGCTCAGAGGTAGAACCCTCCAGATTCAGTCCCCAGTACCAATAAACAAACAAACATATTTTAGTAGAGGGGGTGGGAAGAGAAAGGGATATTTTACTGTGACTTAAGGTGACACGTGAAAAGGAAGATGTCAGTCTTGGGTCAGATGGGTGGTGACTGTGAGCAAGGGCTCCTTGATAGTGTGAGGTGAGCACACCCTGCCCAGCTGTCCTGCAGGGGGAGAGGGGAGCCTCCTTTGATGGGAGTGGAAGGGTGAGCTAATGCACATGAAAGAACAGTTCCAAGTTCAGAGGGTTCTTTCTGATGAGGCCTTCTGCCTTGAATTAAGCACCCTCAGTTTGGGAATTAGGACTTTAAGTTTCAGGATACCTTTCTTTTTGGTATTGGGATTGAATCCAGAAGCCTTCTACCTTTGAGCTATACCCCCCTCCCCGTCCTTTTTGTTTTTGATTTTGAAACAGAGTCTCACTAAGTTTGCTAAGGCTGGCCTTGAACCTGTGATTCTCCTGTCTCAGACTCTCAAGTACTGGGATTACAGGCGTGGGCCACCCCACCCAGCAGGATACCTTAAGAGACATTAATTCAGTGTGTCCCCATTAAGTGAGGGGACACCTTACTCAGCATTCAGCATTGAACCCCATTTTTTCTCAGTTGCAGCCTGAGGTCCTTGCTAGTATGGAAATCTCTAGAGTAGTGGGGACTTTAGAGTCAAATACCTGGAACCGTGCTTGCTTTGGGACTGTGGGCAAATCACTGAACCCTTCTAAGCTTAGTTTGGTCTTATGCAAAATGTTTGATAAGATACTGCACACAGTGGTTGAGAGAACTAAATGAATCTTAGTGAAATGCTTACAGTAGTGTCTGGCCCTGGTAATACTCCGCCGTAAACCCCGCCTCTGGGGGTTGATGTGGGAGATGATTCAGTTCCTTCATCATTGGGATCACATCTGGAGTGCTCCCCACTTGAATAGCTGAAGCATCAGGAACTCAGCTGCCACTGGGCTTGGGTTTTATCCCTACTGCTTGACTGGTGGTATCACCAGGACTCGGAGCTCAGCTGTAAGGCTCTGACCCCTGACTCACCTCTGGTCAGTTGGTCCCCCAGTGCTTTACTCAGTCCTCTCTTTGCCACCTGTTTTATGCAGTAAATTGCCTGTTGATGAGGTTGGTTTTTATCTGTCATTAAATTGTAAACTCCTGTACCTGCCCTTAGTTCCCATTGTTTAGTAGAGCAATTGAAAAAGAGAAACTCATTTTAGGAATAGAATTTGCTTTTCCTGTAGGATGAAATCTGAGGTGGAATCTCAGTAAATTAAGGTTATAAAATGGAAGTTTTTTCTGTCCAAAGTGCAGATGAGAAGGGCTTGACCTCTGGGCTTCTATTTTGCTCTCTTTGTATTCCTTGATGGGAACATGGTTGGAAACTACTCTTTTGGTGTTCTGTAGACCTCACTGTTTCTTCAATGAATGTCACTTATGTATTTTTATTAAGGTCCTTGGTTCCCAGCTACTAAATTGGAAGTATTAACATTTGTTTGCCTTATTATGTTTATAAATGCTGTAAAGGGTTAAATATTGATTTATATATTCCTCAGAAGAAAGATATGAAAATCCAGGATGGCATTTTATTTATTTATTTTTTGTGGCACTGGGGATTGAACCCAGGGCACTCTACCTCCGAGCTACACCCCCAGCCCTGTTTTATTCTTATTTTGAGACAGGGTCTCGCTAGGTTGATGAGAGTCTCACTACTTGCTGAGGCTGTCCTCGAACCTGCAATCCTCCTGTCTCAGCCTCCCAAGTACTAGGATAACAAGCGTGTGCCATCACGCCCGGCTTATTTATTTTAGACTACACAGTGAAGACAGCAATTCACATATGTGACCTTCTGTGGGGCCCAGTGAGAATTCAGTTTCTTTCAGTGAGTGCCCTTTCTATTCCTACCCATCAGTCCCAGACCTATTGGTGGACCTTGGTTCTGTTATCAAATCAAAATTAATTGTATTTTTCCCTGCAAATGGAAATGCCCTTTAAATTTTTCAAAATTGGTATGTACTCATTGTTAAAAAAGAAGAAACCAAAAGTGCAGAAATACACAGTGGAAATGCTTCCCATCTTCGCTTCTACTCCCTTGAGATAATTATGGTTAGTACTTTAGAAAATATCTTCTCATACCTTTTTTATTTTGGTGGTGGTGGTAGTGGTACTGGGAATTGAACCCAGAGCCTCACTCATGCTAAGCAGGCACTCTGCCACTGAGCTACATCCCCAGCTGCCCCCCCACACCTTTTAATGCAAAAACCTACATTTAATATGCATGGGATCGTACTGAGTATATACACTGCTATAAGGGACTCTATATTCAGTAATATAGACAGCCACCTTCCTGAGCCTGCATACTGCAGGTTTCCCTTATTCTTTTTCATGAATACATAGTATTCTTTTTTATGGATGTATCATATTTTAACTAATCAACCTATTACTATATACTTAGTTGTTTCTGGTCTTTTCTGTTTTGCTCTTACTGCTGTTTTTTTAGTACAATTATTTAAAAAATTCATTTGCCTAGTCTTTTTTGTTTTGCTATTGTTGCTGTTCGTTTGTACAATAATTTAAAAAATATATAGCTCATGTCCTAAACCAAATTTGAGTTTTTGTGCAAGTATTTCTAGAACGTAAATATCTGTAGGTTTGATTGGGAGATGGAGGAAAAACATATTTTATTTGTGTGTGTGTGTGTGTGTGTGTGTGTGTGTGTGTGTGTTTGTGGTACTAGGGATTGAACCAAGGGGCGATCTACCTCTGAGCTACATCCCCAGCCCTATTTTATTTTTTATTTTGAGGGCCTCACTAAGTTTTCAAGGCTGGCCAAGAACCTGAGATCCTCCTGTCTCAGCCTCCCAAGTACTGGCATTACAAGGGTGTACCACCACTCCCGGCTTGTATTTTAAATTTTGATATTACTATTTACCCTCTCACCAACCACACACGTGTCCTGTTTCTTCATACCTTCAGAAAGTGAAAGAACTTGTCTTACAAGTGTAAGAAATAGGGTTATAGTTTACTTTCCTGTATTCCATCTAGCCCTGAAAGTTCTGCTGTCTACAACCCCAGCAGAACATCTTTGAACCTCTGGCCCTTCCCACTCAGATATAAGATTATTATCTTTATAGAAGCTTGTGAGGAGAAACAGCTAAGGTATTCACTAAGCAATAAAATGCCCCTGAAGAACAAATTGGTAGAGAAATAGGCTTCCCAGGCTGTATCTAGGTAACTAGCAATAATACTCCTGTGACAAAGTTGGCTTACCTTCTCCCACCCCACCCCGGAACTGGCAAAACTATAAACAGCCAGGTCCCCACACCTGTTGGAAGCACCTGACTCTATAGAGACAAGCTGTGTGTGTAGGGATGGGGGGTTACTGGGTGGGGAAGCCTACATGTGGGTATACATTCAAGGATATTATAAAGATCTGTATTCTCTTCTGTGGGAACGGATTTGCATTTAAGTTTAGCAACAGGTTCAAGTGTCCAAAGCAAATAAAACAACAGAAAAACCCCCTCCTTTTTTACTCCCTTTAGTTCAAAGGTGTTTTTTTTTAATTAAATTTAAGTAGATGACCAGTTTTAAGATAAGATTTGGTATGACCCTAGTCTAAAAGTGGACTCAAAGCATTATTAAGTATTCCTAATAATGAAAATAGGTTTTGATTTTTTTAAAAAAACACAGTAAACTGTTAACTCTCCTGCCACCCCACCTGTTGACTAAGTTGTCACAGGGGATTGAATCTGAGGTCATTCCTACCTCCAGTTTTTCTTGCTTCCTTTATTAAAACAAGGCAGTGTACATTGTATGTTTATAGAATCTGCCAGCCAAGATTCTTGTGCTATTTGACTTCAAAAGAAGTCTTGTGTAACCATTTATCATATGGGTGAGGTTGAAGAAAGCCACAAAGGAAGTTAGAACTGTTTTTCAGTGTGACTTTCTTTATCCACATTGCTGATCCTTTGCAGATTAAAATTTCACATGTAACTTTATTTGGAGAACTCTTATGATATCTTAGGTTATTTAAGATGAGAGCTTCTATAATTAATTCGTTGAGGGAACGAATATTTTAGCAGTTACTATACTGTCCATGAAAAGTAAACAACTTAGTGTGGTGGCCTTTAGGTCTTTGACTTTCCCCTTCCTGTCTCTCTGGTTTGAAAAAAAAGTTCCTGGGGCCTTAGCTTTTTAGATTCAATGAATTACTATTAATTTTGATATCCTCATTAACTGGAGGTATCAGAAACTGTCACAAACAGCAGCTGTAGTTGGTACAGTTATCTCATTGGCTGCATTGGCCTCTCTGGGGATCTGCGCAGAAATGTTGAGGTAGAGCAGAATTTTCTTGTATCTTGAAAATCTGACTATAGGGGTGACTCTAGTGTGTGCGAGAGAATTCTTTTTCCTCCCTGCACTGTTGACTCCACTTCCTAAGAATTCTGGAGACCCAGAGAAGATTGAAAGCATAAGCAGGGACTAGGGTATGCACTATCTGATTTTTAGATCAGTTGCGTGATCTGTTTGGCTGCCATGTGCGTGTGTGCATGTGTGCGTGTGTGTGTGTGTGTGTGTGTGCGTGCGCGCACACACATGCTCATGCAGTTGTATGAAAAAAGAAACATGGTAAATTTGAAATCTGTCTTACTACTTCCACTTAATTCCAAAGTCCCTACGATAAAAGCCTACCATACCCTTGAAAATGAAGTACAGTCATGCTCCAAATAAGGACACTTACATTGGCAGTGCACCACATACACGATAGTGGATACACTATGTAACCTGGGTGTGCAGTAGCCTTGAGATACGGGTTCTAATACCGGATATATCCTTGCTAGGAGCATACCTTTCAGCAAGTCTCCAAAACCTTTCTGTGCCCCAGTTTCCTCATATAGTTAAACACAGGTTGTAATAAGCAAGGTGAAGTTAGTGAAGATCCTATCATAGCATCCCTTGGTGATCCCTGCTGCTGTCCCAGGCCATTTCCTAAACCTTCCTTGCTCCACAGAGATGGAGAATAATGGACTGCCAGGCTCATGATGTGGCTTCATTTGAAGTGTGCCACCCATTTTCAGCAAACAATTTCTGAATAATTTTTTCATAGGGTCCTGTTTCTACGTCCTGAAAGCATTTACTTTCTCTTCTTGGTTTTCACACTTCTCTCTCACTTGTACCTGTGCTGTGTGTGTGTGTGTGTGTGTGTGTGTGTGTGTGTGTGTGTTTGTGGTACTGGGGATCAAACCCAGGAATGCTCTACCACTGAGCTATATCCCCAGCCTGTTTTATTTTTTATCATGAAGCAGGGTCTTGCCAAGTTACCCAGGCTGGCCTCAAATCCACAATCCTCCTGTCTTAGTCTCCAAGTTGCTATGATTACAGATATGCACCACCATTCCATGCTTACGCTGCTGTTCACTCACACTGGTTCTCACCCTCACTTGTCCTTGTAGAGGGTGCTGTGTTACTCTGCCCATTAGTTTTCAGAGGAACCCCCGCCATAACTTCAGCTCCTTCCGTAGTCTCGGCTTCTATGAATTGTGATTTTAAGGGGCTCACCTTGAAGTATGACCATGACAGGGAGGCAGGACCCTGGGAATTTAGCCTGCTTTCCCATTCATTATCACAGGTGTCCTCTCAGAAGTTCCCCTTGCAGCCCTGAGTTTCCACCTCCCCAGATGCCAGACTCCTGTAAGCTGCAAGCGGGGGCTGCTCAGCTGATGGAAACTGTAGGTACAGGTTGATAGAGTTCATGGTTGGTTATTTAATCTGCACGTCAGACTGTAAGTATTAACAGAGAATTGCTATCTGGGGCACATGTATTCAGAACAGTGTGTTTTGTCCATGAGGCCTGTTAAACTGGTAGGAAAAATATTTTAACTTGTTCTATTTATATACAAATCAGCAAACATGAATTAAAGGCCCCTAGACTAATGGGTCACAGGGAGGCCTTCAGTCAAAAGATTAGTTTCCTTCCTCTTGCTGCCTCAAGATAACAGTTTGATTCTCTATTATCAATACAGCCAGTGGCCTGTTTCCGGTTTCCTGCTTGGTGTATTTTGCATGTTTCTCCTGGGAAATGGTTTATTTTTTCAAGCTAAGGCACATATGGGGGACTCCACCCCACTATATTCTTTTGTTTTGAATTAGGATTCTTTTGTTTTTTAATAACTCAAGAATTGAGCTTTAGTGGATAAATTGTTAAAATTGGTATAAATTAAAAGTCTTGTGACACTTGGCCTGTTTTGGTCATGTTAAAGTTGTGCATTTTGCAACTTTACTATGCAGGTATGTGGTGACAGTTGGCCCCAAACAAAACAAGTTAAAAAAAAAAAAGAAAACCAAAAAGAAAGTAAACAACAAAAAATAATGTAAAACTTTTTAGGTTGGCCTTGGGTCTTTTTTTCATCTGAAAGACAGTACCATAAAATTGCATTTTTATTATATTTCAGACGTTGAAGAACAATTAAAAGAAAAATTTGTGAGACATTTTTAGTTCAATGATAACATTTAACTGGTTAGGGTCTATCTATATGATTGGGAATTTCTCTCCCCCTTAATTTCTGGAGGACCACTAACAGCAGCAAGGTTTATTGAAAGCCTACTCATTGGGCACTGGATAGTTACAGATACATTCCACAGAGGTTTGTTGTGCATCCACTCCCCTTGAGGTGTATGCTAGACTCTAAACCGGTGTAGAATTAAGTCCTTGGCACTTGTAGGCTAGTTGAGATAGGACACTGGATACGTAATAAAACGATAGGAGACCACATTCCATTAAATGGTGGCTGCCAGGCCTCTTGGAAGTGCCAATCTTTGCCTGAATCTTAAAGAGAAAAGAAAAAGTGCCTTCTAAGAAGAATGCTGTTAAGTAAAGGAAGGCAGAATGTGTACAGTGAGAATTCAGAGCATGATGAGTAAGACCCGTTGGGTGGGAACACATAGATGCATGTGTGTCAGGGAGCTTCCCAGACAAAGCTTGTGCCTTAAGATAGGCTATTGGAGACCCTTGGATTCCAGGCTCAGAGGTTTGGACTGTCTGTGGATAGCAGGGGGTCACTGAAGGTTTTGGTGCAGCAGTGCAACTTTGAAAAACTACCAGTTGGGGGGGGGCGACTATGGCAGTGATGTTGAAGGTGGATTAGAGTAGGGAGAGAGGCACAGGGCAAGGGTGACTTCAGTAATTGGTGGTTGGGGCCAGAAACCATCTTAATTGTAAAACACTGTCAAAATCCTTCTCTTTGCAGTTGATCCTGTACTTCTTTGTAGTATCTTTCTGTTACCTTTTAACTTTTCATTTTGTTTCTCCAGCTAGACTTCTTGTTCCCCCGAATACAAGAGACCTTATCTTAGATACAGTTCTGCATATAGTATGCAATTTGTAATGTTGGAGGTTATTAGTAGCCTCAATTTCAGATCAGTCAGCTTTAAATAGCCAGTTGTGGCAATATGTTTGTAGGATGATTGCTTTATTATCTCCCTTTGATTTCTTCTCAGCATCTATTCTTGTGTGTGTGTGTGTGTGTGTGTGTGTGTGTGTGTGTGTATGGTACTGGAAATGGAATCCAGGGGCATTCTACCTCTGAGCTACACTCCCAGCCCTATTTTATTGTTTTATTTTAAAACTGGGTCTCATTAAGTTCAGCATCCAATCTTAAAACTCCTTTCCTACTTTAACCCAAGTCCACACTGCCTTGATTATGTCAGTGCAAAGCAAAAACTGTACGTTTGCCATTTCTTAGGGCAGGCCGTTATCATAGTACAATTGAAGAACCTGATATAACATATTCTTGAGTTAAACCCAGAGGTTTACTTGAAAAGTAAAAGGAAGACTTCTTAAACCAGGTGTAAATTCAGTCTTTGGGAGAATAATGAATTATAGTCATTTGGCAGTTATTTCTCTCTCCTTTACTTTCCCTCCTGCATGTTTCATGCCTTTAGGCCTTCCTTCTTCCCTGACCCCCATCCCTTTCCATAGCCAGAACTGTGGTATATGGTGTATATGGTTGTATTTAGCACTCTTCGCAGAGGGTGTTGCAGAAAGATACTGTCCAAAAGTTTCCATAACACAATACCCTTCTGATCATCAAAGCTATTGATATATTCTGTAAGTTGACTCATGCTAACATAGTGTTCATTTTTCCAGTTACAACCCATTCTTCAGAGTAAATAAATACTGAAGCATTACAGCTTTCCAATATTGATAATGGCCATTCCCTAAAAATAAAAGAAATAGATTATTTGCTTCTAGAAGAGGATGATGATAGGATATTCACAGCCCTTGGGTCTAACCATTAAGCAAGTATATTTCTCTGCTGTAAATATACCCTTTTTCCAAGACATGATCTGAAAATTTCAAGTTGTTTATCAGAAACCAAATAATGGCCGGTCGTGGTGGTGCACGCTTGTAATCCCAGTACTTTGGGAGGCGGAGACCGGAGGATCGGGGTTCGCGGCCAGCCTCAGCTTCCTCCTGCGCGCGCGCGCTCTCTCTCTCTCTCTCTCTCTCTCTCTCTCTCTCTCTCCCTCCCTCCCTCCCTCCCTCCCTGTCTCTCTCTCTCC
>PVJS01058436.1:0-11779 GCA_004027185.1 Glis glis
AAAATAAAGTATAAAAAATAGGGCCGGGGATGTAGCGCGGAGGTAGAACGCCCCTGGGTTCAATTCCCAGTACCGCAAAAAAAAAAAAAAATAGATAAAAATAAATAAATAAATAAATAAATATTTAGAAAGAAAATTCCTGCTTATGCATTAGAAAATTTATGTGAGGATAAAAAGCATTTTGAAAAGCTAGTTATATGGTATTAATTCAATGTTTTTGAAACAATATCTAACTCGTGTGTGTGTGTGTGTGTGTGTGTGTGTGTATGTATGTGTATAATGTCACTCTACCTCCAAGCTACATCTCCAACAGTTTTTATTTTGAAACAGGGTCTAAGTTGCTGAGGCTGACCTCAAACCTGAAATCCTCCTGTCTCAGTTTCTCAGGTGCTGGGATTACATGGGTGCACCAGCACATCTAGCATCTATCTATGTTTTATAGAGAAATATGCCACACCTGGCGTGGTGGCGCATGCTTGTAATCCCAGTACTTTGGGAGGCGGAGACCGGAGGATTCGGATTCACGGCCAGCCTCAGCTCTCTCTCTCTCACTCTCTCTCAATCCGTCTCTCTCTCTCTCTACTTAGTGAGGCCCTCCACAAATTCGTGAGACCCTGTTTCAAAATAAAGTATAAAAAATAGTGCCGGGGGTGTAGTGCAGAGGTAGAACGCCCCTGGGTTCAATCCCTGGTACCGCAAAAAAAAAAAAAAAAATAGAGCTGGGGGTGTAGCTCAGAGGTAGAATGCTCCTGAGTTCAATCCCCGGTACTGGGGAAAAAAAAAATATGCCACTAATTTTGGACATAGATACAATTTGTCCTAGGGGTACTAAATAAATATATTTAAATGTTCATTATGTTTTTTAATTTATATTTATTAGTGCATTGTAATCATACATCTTGATGAGTTTCAGGGTGGTAGAAGTATACATGTACACATCAGTCAATTAACCCTCCCCCAATTCCCACCCCATTCCCTCCCCCTTCCCTCCTTCTCATGCTCAGCATAGTAGTTGACTTTGATATATTTGTGTATGTATATCCTGTGCATTAGGGTGTTTCCCTCTCCCCACTTCCATCTCCCTCAGTTAGGTCACCTTCTTTACTCATCGAAGGTTTTCTCTGTCTTTATCTAGAGTCTCTTCTACGCCCTATTCTCCCTAGATTCCACATATTAGGGAGAGCATCAAACTTTTCACTTTTTGTGACTGACTAATCTCACTAATTGCTCATTGTTTTAAAGAATATATTTCAGGAAACCTTTGAATTTTCAACTAAATATGCCCTTATTAAGATAGAAAAGTCTGGCCAGGTAGTGCATGCCTATAATTCCAGCTACTTAGGAGGCTGAGGCAGAGGAATTGTGAGTTTGAGGCCAGCCTGGGCTACTTAGTGAGATGAGACTAAGTAAAATTAAAAAGGATGAGGATGTAGCTCAGTGGTATAATTCTTGTCTTACATGCATGAGGCCCTGGGTTCAATCTCCAATATGACTAAAAATAATTGATAGAACATAATCAATATGTGTATAAATATGAACACTATTATAAGAAATTCTGTATACATGCAAATTTATTGTGCAAACATTTACTAAATTCCCTTTATATTCTGGCACTTTTCTATACATTCTTATTAAAAGATTATTAAAATAATATTAGTCACTGTGACTAGGTTTACATACTAGGTAAGGAGAAGACAAAATTAATCACGAATACACTGTACTCTCAAAACTACATAAATTCACTTTTATATTTATTTATTTATTTATTTATCTATTTAACTATTTTGCAGTACTGGGTATTGAACCCAGGGGCATTCTGCCTCCTACCTACACTCCCAGCCCTTTTTTTTTATTTTTTATTTTGAAACAGGGTCTCACTAAGTTGCAAAGGGCCTCACTAAGTAGCTGAGGCTGGTCTTGAACCTGGATCCTCCGGTCTCAGCCTCCCATGTACTGGGATTACAAAGATGTGCCATCATGCCCAGTTTAAATTTACTTTTAAAGTGTTCACTTGATTCTATAGGACACAAAGGACCTGGGAAAATAATAAAGGTTTTTGCTTGTTTGTTTTATTTTTACATTCATCAGGTGGCATAAAAATATTTGAGTTAATTTTCTGATAAATCTTCCTATGACTTATGCTGTGAAATATATTTTCATTTCAAAATTAAAGTAAAAGAAGCATAATGTTTGTTGTCGTATTTGAGGGAAAGAATGGAGGTCTGTCTAAACAAATTGTGACATACATATAGCATATAGCAAGTTTATTTTTTTGCTTCCATTAAGGTGCTTAAAGAGTAAAATAATTTTTAAATATATTTCTTAATCTTAAATTCTCATCAAAACTTAGGAGAGAAAATTTCATGGAATTTAAGAATATAGTCACTGGTTTATTTTTGGTTTGCTTGTGCTTTTGAGACGGAGTTTTGCTATGCTGCTCAGGCTGGCCTTAAACTCTCTGAAATTCAGCAGTATGAATTACAAATGATGTAATCCTAATCAAGCAACTTTTTCGATTTAGTAATCTATTTCATCTGAAAAATTCTAATGCTTATATTGAATGATACATTGGTTACTGTGAGTATAAAATAGATAATATTTATATAATGAGTTTGAACTCATAATTAGCCATCATTAAAAGTTATCTTTTATTACATTACCATTATATTCTAGCAATTGATTATATAATAATCTGATGATACCAATTTACATATCCTTCAACATTCTTAGTTGGAAAGAAGTAATAACTATAAAGTATGTACTTTATGATGAAGGTAAGTAATAGGATATATTTATCTACATATTATTTACACCTTATTAGTATTATCACTTGATATGTAAAAGCAGGCACAGTAAAGAATTTTAGAGAAGCTTCGAGGTGAACATGTACAGTTCCGATAAAATTTATAGAAATTTAAGCCAGAAAAATAATATATTTAGGAGTGGAAAAAAAGCCAAGAAATAGTGATTTTAGGGATCTATGTTTGAATTTAAAAATAAAATATTTATGGCCTCTAACACCATTATCTTTTATACAAAGACACAGACACACACACACACACACACACACACACACACACACACATATTCAATACATTAAATGATTATATGCTTAGGTATAATCATTTAGGAATAGAAGAGAAAATATCCCCTATAGAATTTTCACTTTTTTTGTAATATATTCTATGATATTTAGAAGAGTGTCTACAATCACAAATTGGCAATAGGGGATGTAGGATTTATCAAATTAAGCCCAGTGTCAACAAATTAACTGTTCAACTCTCTCCCAAAATTTAAAAACAGTAATAAAATCTTGTGTTTACACCTTTGATTATTTAACACATCACCAGTATTTGAATGAGTTTGTATGTTTCTATTCAATTTGTTTATTGGTTGACATACATTGGCCAAATCTGAATAGATTTCAGCCTTGAATGGATGCTTTTAGATTTGCTCAATATATAGTTTCTATTTTTTATTTTATAAAATTCCTTGACATATATCCTCCACATTCAATTAAAATATATGGCACACTCATATATTGCTTCACAATTTTCCTCATTGACTTTTTTAGGGAATAGAATACTGCCTTCCATAATCTAAAGATTTTAACATTGAGAAAAATGATAAAAATAATGATTTGTAGTTGGACTAAATTTAAACATATATGTAAGGAGGAAAGTGTTGTAGATAATATAATATAAACTGCAAGATTAGAGTAACTGGAAAAAAACAGTATGTTTCCATTTTTTTTTTTTTGCAGTACTGGGGATTGAACCCAGGGGCATTCTATCTTTGAGCTACACCCCTAGCCCTATTTTTTATTCTTTATTTTGAAACAGGGTCTCACTAAGTTGCAGAGGGCCTCACTAAGTATATGAGCCTGGCCATGAACCTACAATACTCCTGTCTCAACCTTCCAAGTACTGGGATTATAATCATGCACCACCACACTGCTGTTTCCATTCTTAGTATCAATAAAAGAAACACAATAATTTGTAATAAATATAGGGTCAATATATGTAATTCTTCTCTTGGCTTTGCTAAAATACATTTACTTCTCCTAGTATATTAAGATTATTTTAATGTCCATTTGACTTAAGCAACTTTTTTTTTTTTTGCGGCACTGGGGATTGAACTCAGGGGCATTCTACCTCTGAGCTACACCCCCTGCCCTATTTTTTTATTCTTTATTTTGAAACAGGTCTCACTCTTTTGCGGAGGGTCTCACTAAGTAGCTGAGGCTAGCCATGAACCCGGATCCTCCCATCTCAGCCTCCCAAGTACTGGGATTACAAGCGTGCACCACCACATCCGACTCTTAGGCAACTTTTTAGGGCTATTATATTGCAAATAAATTTTCCCCACCACCTCCAGATGTAAATAAAATATTTCTTTAACAGTACAATGAAAAAGTGGTGAATATATAGATGAATAAATGCATTTTTAATGTTTTAGAATGAATTTATATGGGAAAATATTTATAAAGAATATTAAGTAAAAAGAATGTATAAAACTATATGCATAGTTTGATCATTAAATACATGCATGCATGAAATGACTAGCAAATCAGAAGCTATTGGTTTTCTGAGTTGTTGTGTACTTTGAGATGTGCTTTACTTCTCTTGGGCTCATAAAATTATTTATTAGTATGCTTTCATGTAGCTTTCAAAGGTAATTTTCTAACAATTTTTAAAATGTTAGAATAAATGCATTTTAATTATTCCTGTTTTAGTTTTATATTTGTAATAATGTCAAGGACAATAGCATTGTAAACACTACAAAGATAAAGCTGAGACTTTTGAAGTAAGGCAAAACAGTTGTGTTTATAGTTCAAATCTAAGTAATTTTCAAACAAAAGATTAGAACACAAAATTTCTTAACAGGTCTTATATAAAAAAGACAACACTTTGGCTATATCATTGGGAAATGAGAAGATGAATTTTATACTATGGGTTTGAACTTCTCAAACAATAATTTTCCTCTCAAAAAAATATCAGACTTATAAAAAAACACCTTTTACAATTTTAAGGATAAGTATCTAAAACTACCTGATATTTCTAACACTTGTAAGCCGCACTTTTATTTCAGAAATTGATAATGAAATGAAAGCTCCTGTTACACATTAAATATTTTAGGGTAAGCTCACATATAACAAAGGAGAAAAAAGTATAAGAAAAATTACATTTGGAATAACAGAAGCACACTGTAAACCGGGATACCTACAAAAGGGTCTAAATCCCATCTTTGTGAAGACAAAATGATATCCCAAAACAATAACTAGGGTTTAAAGAGAGTAGTAAGTTTGTGTTACTGATGGTAGTAACCTCTATGCCATCTACCCCTTGCATTTTTCTGAGGCATGACTGAAGCCTACAGACTTTCATCAAAACCTCCACTAGTGTACATTTATAAACATCCCAGAAAAGCAGAGAGCATGTCTTGAGATGCATTCAAGTCATAGATGGGAAACTGAAAAACTTGAGGATATATAAACTATTTTCACTTCATAATACTTAAAGGAAAATAAGCAACATTTGAGTGGATAGTTATATTGGAGAAAAATTTATTTCCAGGCTTAAGATAATATCATATATAGTACTTTGATTATAAGCTGTTCCCACTGTAATGATGAATGAGAGGCTAAAAAACTACTTGACAATTATATTCCAGGAACTTTCTTATTGAATTGGAATGTGGGAAACTGTTCTAAGTCAAAAAAAATATTAGCTTAGGATTTATAGCTTCTTGCTTGCTTTGACAGAAAACTGCCTTTCCTGAGGGAACTGAAGTCAGTGACCTTGATGCTCCTTCACTATCTAAGCTGTTTCCTTCTGTTTTACTACGTATTTTGCTTGCTTTGCTTAAAGGTGGAAGACCGCCTCAAGAAGGGAGCTGAAGACAACAACCTCTGCCCCTCTTGCAGAACTGCCAGATAATAACTTACCTTTGAGAACATTCCTAACACAATACTCTACTCCTTAGCCAGACACAATTAATGATTTAATGGCTCAGTACTTAATTCTGTAAACCTGTAATAAAAGGAAGAGCTGAGCTTTGCTCTGAGAGTTTGGCTCTCTTGCTTTCTCCCATCTCACCTCTTCTAGATCAGGAATAAAGTCTCAGAGCATTTTTTCATCACATTGTCCCGTGCACTGCTAGTACAAAGTGGAACACCGCCCCAGAGGCTGTAGGTCAGTGCTCTGCAGTATCACAGGTGTAAAATCAGCAGAGCAGCAGTGGTGACTGTGGAACACTAAATCCCAACCAGTAGGCTGCAGGTTCTAAACAGAATGACATAGTCCCTAACCCAGCAGAGTTTGGGCCTAGACAGCAGGGCAGCCAGTAACAAATCAGAGAATCCTTTTTGCCTGCACTAAGAAATATATCTAGTTAAAAAGGCTCTGGGGGACAAACTGAAGAGATTGATCATATGAGTCAGATCAGTAGAGGCAAATATATCCCCCCAGCATAGACCTTATTATGTAGGGAAAACAAATAGACACAGGTTTTACACACAAAGAGGAAGAAGATGCTGAGGCAACAGAAACACAAAATTGAGGAGAACACTGAAAATGTGAGAATGAAGAACAGCGAGGAAACAATAAACTCTCACAATACAGCCAAAGAGCCTACCAATACTGATCTGCAGGAAATGCAAGATGGAAAATTCCAAGTATTGATCTTCAAAATGATGAAAGGTCTCAAAGAAAGCATACAGGAGATGAAGGAGGAAATCGAGACTCTAAGAATCAGAAAGAAACTTTAAACAAAATGAAGAATTCAATAGCCGGGCGTGGTGGCGCACGCTTATAATCCCAGTACTTTGGGAGGCGGAGACCAGAGGATCCGCGTTCGCGGCCAGCCTCAGCTCTCTGTCTCTCTCTCTGTCTCTCTCTCTCTCTCTCTCTCTACTTAGTGAGGCCCTCCGCAACTTCCTGAGGCCCAGTTTCAAAATAAAGTATAAAAAAATAGGGCCGGGGGCGTAGCGTGGAGGTAGAACGCCCCTGCGTTCAATCCCCGGTACCGCAAAAAAAAAAAGAAAGAATTGAATAAATAAATTGAAGACCGCAATAGAAAACAACCCTGGTAGGCTTGACCACATGGAAAAGAGGGTATCACTCCTGGAAGACAGCTCGTTCAAAATGGAAAACAGTCAATGATATACAGAAGATTTTACAACAACACACCCTAAACATCCAAGAATTATAATACAATACAAGACGGCCCAATATAAGGATAAAAGGATTTGAAGAAGGTTTAGAAGCACATACCAAGGGTATCAAAAACCTCTTTAGAGAAATAATTTCAGAGAATTACCCCAATATAGAAAAAGACATGGACATTCACATACGGGAGACATACAGAACACCATTAAGACAAGACCAAAGAAGTACCTCCCCACGCCACATAATAATCAAAATGACTAATATAGAGGCCAAGGAAAGAATCTTAAAAGCAGCAAGAACAAAAGAATGGGTGACATAGAGGGGCAAAACAATTAAAATCACTCCAGATTTCTCAACCCAAGTCAGAGATGCCAGGAGGGATTGGTATGAAATACTCCAGACCCTAAAAGAAAAAACTCCCAACCAAGACTGATATATCCAGCAAAGCTGTCATTCAAATATGATGGAAAAATAAAAACATTCCAAGGCAAGCAAAAACTTAAAGAATTCATGAGGACCAAGCCAGCGCTAGAGAAAATTCTAAAAGAAATAAAACAACAAAGAAGAAAAAAACAAGCAAATTTCAGAACCAGAAAAGAGGTGAACTCCACCAGGTGGACAACTAAGCAAGGAGATTCGATACTCACATCAAACAGAAAACAGAACTCAAAATGACAGGAAATAAAAATCATATCTCAATAATAACATTGAATGTCAAAGGACTTAACTCCCCAATTAAAAGACATAGACTGACAATGTCGATTAAAAAACATAATCCAACTGTATGCTGCTTACAAGAACCTCACCTTCTAGCCAAAGATACCATATGCTAAAGGTGAAAGAATGGAAAAAGATATACCATGCAAATGGAGATCGAAAACAAGCAGGGTAGCAACTCTTATATCTGACAAAACAGACTTTAAGCTAAAACACATCAGAAGAGACAAAGCGGGACACTTCTTACTTATAAAATGAACAATTCAACAAGAAATAATGATAGTAAACATTTATACCCCAAATGTGGGTGTACCCACATTCGTAAAACAAAGACTACAGGACATCAGGTCTCAAATAGACCCAAATACAATAATATTGGGAGACTTCAATACACCACTCATGCCACAAGATCGATCATCCAGACAAAAGATGAATGAAGACTCTTCAGACCTAAAGAAAAGTATAGATGTAAAGGACACATACAGAATATTTCAACCAGCAACAGATGAATACAAATTCTTCTCAGCTGCCCATGGAAACTTCTCCAAAATACACCATATCCTGGGCCACAAAGCAAGCACCAGCAAATTCAAAAGATGTAATATAACCCCTTGCATCTTCTCAGATCACAAAGGAATGAAAATAGAAATTAATAACAGGAAGAACAAAAGTTATAACATAAGTATATGGAGACTGAATGATATACTCTTGAATGAGGACTGGGTCAGAAAAGAAATAAGTGGAGAAATAAAAAAATCCTGGAATTAAACAAAAATAGAGGCATGACATACCAAAATCTATGGGACACCTTGAAGGCAGTGCTAAGAGGAAAATTTATAGCAATGAGTGCCCACATAAGAAAACAGAAAGTCGCCGGGCATGGTGGTGCATGCTTGTAATCCCAGCACTTTGGGAGGTGGAGACCGGAGGATCCGGGTTCAAAGCCAGCCTCAGCTCTCTCTCTCTCTCTCTCTCTCTCTCTCTACCTAGTGAGGCCCTCCGCAACTTCGTGAGACCCGGTTTCAAAATGAAGTATAAAAAAATAGGGCCGGGGGTGTAGCACGGAGGTAGAACACCCCTGGGTTCAATCCCCGGTACTGCAAAAAAAAAGTTAAAAAAAAAAGAAAAACAGAAAGTCATCAAATAAACAACTTAATGACACACCTCAAGGACCTAGAAAAACAGGAACAGTCGAAGCCCAAAGCCAGTAGAAGACAGGAGATAATTAAAATCAGAGCAGAAATCAATGAAATAGAGAATAAAGAAAATAATACAAAGGATCAACAAAACAAGAAGTTGGTTCTTTGAAAAGATTAACAAGATTGACGAACTACTAGCTAACCTAACCAAAAGAAGGAGAGAATCAACACAAAATACCAAAATCAGAAATGAAACAGGAGACATCACCACAGATAGTGGAGAAATCCAGAGGATCATCAGAAACTATTTTGACATTTTATATTACAATAAACAGGAAAACAGAAGAAATCAACAGATTTCTAGACACATACAACCTACCTAGATTGAATCAAGAGGACATAGAAAATCTGAATCAACCAAGAGCAAGAACAGAGATAGAAACAACAATAAAAAAGTCTGCCATCAAAGAAAAACCAGGTCTAGATGGTTTTCCAGCTGAATTCTACAAAACCTTTACAGAAAAACTAAGCCCAATACTTCACAAGTTATTCCGTAAAATTGAAAGGGATGTAATTTTTCCAAATTCCTTCTATGAGGCCTTCTATGAGGCATCACATTAATACCAAAGGCAAATAAAGATACCTCAACAAAAGAAAATTACAGACCAATATCATTGATGAACATAGATGCAAAAATTCTAAACAAAATACTAGCCATGGCATTCAAAATCATATCAAGAAAATTATACACCATGACCAAGTTGGTTTCATCCCAGGAAAGCCAGGCTGGTTCAACAAATGCAAAACAATACATGTTATTCACCACATAAACTGAACTAACAAGAATCACATGATCATCTCAATAGATGCTGAAAAAGCATTTGACAAAATCCAACACCCATTCATGTTAAAAACTCTACAGAAGATCAGAATAGAAGGAATGTATCTCAACATCATTAAGTCAGTATATAAAAAACCTAAAGCCAACATCATATCGAATGGGTGAAAACTGCAGGAATTCCCCTTAAAATCAGGAACAAGACAAGGATGACCACTATCACTGCTCCTATTCAATATAGTCCTCAAGACTCTTGCCAGAGCAATAAGACAAGAGAAGGACATCAAAGGAATTCAAATAGGAAAAGAAGAACTAAAAATATCTTTATTTGCAGATATGATCCTATATTTAGAAGACCCAAAGAACTCAACCAAAAGTCTGCTAGACCTGATTAACAAATTCAACAAAGTAGTGGGATACAAAATCAACCTAAAAAAATCAGTAACCTTCATATATGCCAACAAGTAATCCACTGAGAAAGAAATCCAGAAAACAATTCCATTCACAATAACTTCAAAACCTTTCAAATACCTAGGAATAATGCTAACCAAAGAGATAAAAGACCTCTATAATGAAAATTATAAAACACTGAAAAAGAAATTGAAGATCTTAGAAGGTGGAAAGGTCTTCCCTGCTCTTGGATAAGCAGAATAAATATCATCAAAATGGCCATTCTGCCAAAAGTGATCTACAGAGTCCATGCAATCCCTATCAAAATACCAATATCAATCTTCATAGACCTAGAAAAATCAGTCATTAATTTCACATGAAAAAAAAAAGACCCAGAATAGCCAAAGCAATTCTCAGCAATAAGAACCATATAGGAGGCATCAAAATCCCCAACTTCAAATTATACTACAGAACTATAGTAATAAAAACAGCATGATCTTGGCACAAAACTGACACATAGACTAATGGAACAGAAGATACAGAGACGAATCCACTAACTTATTGCCAATTGATTTTTGACAAAGGTGCCAGACACATATATTGGAGAAAAGACAGTCTTTTCAACAAATGGTGTTGGGAAAACTGGTTATCCATCTGTAAAAAACTGGAACTAAATCCTTACTTCTCACTCTGCACAAGAGTCAACTTGAGATGGATCAAAGACCTGGAAGTTAGACCAGAGACTGTGAAATTACTAGAGGAGGGCATAGGTTCAACACTTCAACCTACAGGCACAGGTAGAAACTTCCTCAACAAGACCCCCAAAGCCCAGGAAACTAAAACAAGAATTAATAGGTGGAATAGCATTAAACTAAAAAGCTTCTGCATATCAAAGGAGCCTAAAGAGAAAGCCAGTGGAATGGGAGAAGATCTTTGCAAGCTATCTCTCTGACAGAGGACTAATTTTGTAATTCATTCATCTGTTGATGGACACCTAGGTTGATTCCATAATTTGACTATTGTTACTTGTGCTTCTATGAACATGGGTATGCATATATTACTGTAGTTCTTTGATTTCAGCCCCTTAAGATGGAAGGATCTCCCCTGCTCTTGGATAGGCAGAATAAATATTATCAAAATGGCCATTTTACCCAAAAGTGATCTATAGATTCAACACAATCCCTATCAAAATACCAATGTCATTCTTCATAGACCTAGAAAAATCAGTCATAAATTTCATTTGGAGAAAAAAAGACCCAGAATAGCCAAAGCAATTCTCAGCAATAAGAACCATGCAGAAGGCATCACAATTCCTGACTTCAAATTATACTACAGAGCTATAGTAATAAAAGCAGCCTCCTATTGACACAAAAACAGACACATAGACCAATGGAACAGAATAGAAGATACAGAAACAAATACACACACTTATAGCCAATTAATCTCTGACAAAGGTGCCAGACATGTACGTTGGAGAAAAGACAGCCTTTTCAACAAATGGTGTTGGGAAAACTGGTTATCCATTT
>PVJS01058437.1:0-11781 GCA_004027185.1 Glis glis
AACCAGTAGCTGGTCGAGCGGTCTAAGAGCTGGAGTCTTAGGATCGGAGCAACCACTAATTCAGTCCCAGTCCAAGACGTGAAGATCAGGAAGCTCTTCGGAGAAACGATGGTGAAGTTTCAGTTCGAAGGGCTGGAGGCCGAGAAGATCAAGAAGCTCTTCAGAGAAACGGCGAAGCCGGCGGCCGACGATCTCAGGCAAGAGCAGATGCGTTTTCCTGGGAAAGAGTCGCACATGCTCTACGCGGCTTCTCCCTCTTTTATCTAAGTCTGCACCTATCAGAATCCTGCTGCCGACATTCAGGGCAGGGCTTTCTGTTTAATCTGCTGTTACACACCCAAAGTCACATGATCTTGGGTGTGTCATGATCAGGTCAAGTTGACAACCTAGATTGACTATCACAATGGCATAATATTTGCATATAACCTACATATATTCTTCTGTATGCTTTAAGTAATGTCCAGATTACTTATAATACCTACTTTGATGTAAATGCTGTGTAAATAATTGTTATACTGCACTCTTTAGGGAATAATGGCAAGAAAAAAGGTCTGTACATGTTCAGTACATCTACAACCATGATAGGCCTAAATCCATAGCACAGGGAAGAGACGTGAGGCTCTGTGAGACGGCAGGAGGCCGTCACAGGGTGTACCTGCACCTTACTTCATTTGCATGGATTCAGTGTAGTGCTTGTCACATGATGAATTCAAGTTTTGCCTTTTGGAACTTTCTGGAGAAAACATTTTTTGAATTATATATATATTTTTTTCTTTTTTTTTATGGTACTGGAGATTGAACCCAGGGGCATTCTACCTCCGAGCTATACCTCCTGCCCTATTTTATTCTTTATTTTGAAACAGGGTCTCACTGGGTTGCGGAAGGCCTCACAAGTTGCTGAGGTTGGCTGTGAACCTGCGATCCTCCTGTCTCAGCCTCCCAAGTACTGGGATTACAAGCATGCGCCACCACACCCGGCTTTTTATGAATATTTTTGATCCAAGGCTCACTGGATCCACAGGTGGGTAACCTGCAGAAGCAGAGGGCTGACTGTGCATGCTGGCAGGCGTGGGGGTAGTCCTGTGCCTAGCTCTGCAGATACCTGCCCTTCTGCATCATATGGGCTAAGAGAAGGGAGGTGGCTGCTCAAGGGAAAATCGAGGCATATTTAGCAGAAGAAAAAATAGAGTACTGGGCAGGCAAAAGCCACAGGTCTCTGCATTTATTATGTGCTGATGGTTACTCACCTGAACACTCTCCTTTGTGCAAATGAAAGCGTGCCCCCTGAAAGGCTTGTGTGGAGTGAAAACACCCAGATGTCATAAGAAAGTAATTATAATGCATCACCTTTTATAATTTTCCTACAACCTTTGTATATACCACAAATAAGGGAATTGTACATGACTATTGAATTTGAGTTCAATAAAGGATTTGTACCTGAATTACACCTCTACACACAAGATAGGAAACATTAACTTAATTACTGTTAGATTCAATATCATAGGCCATTGCCCTGCCTGGGAATTTATCTTGTGTTGTACGGTGAGAGAGAAAATGGGCATCATTTCTAAATGCAGTCAATTTCCAATTATCCATGTTAATAGAAGAACTCAGCAGGTAGAGACTCTAAATATGGTTTCTGTTTGGTTTAAGGAGTAGACATGATGTTTAATTTTTCTATCTGTGTTATTTCTTGCTTGGACTTAGGTAACACTAAAAGGAGTTTGCATTATTCGAGTCTAAATTTTCTCCTTTTTTCTTTCTTGGTTCACAGATGTGTTGTGAAGTGTATTTTATTTTATTTTAGGATATTTAAATTTTTATTCTGAACTAATTTTATACTTAGAGAATAGTTGCAAAATAAAGAGTTCCCCTTCATCTCTTACTCAGTTTACCTTAATGTTAACATCATACATAACCGTAGTATAAACCCAGGAAAATAACATTAATACAACACCATGAACTAAACCACCGACTTTATTTGAATTTCACCAGTTTTCCACTAAGACCCCCCTTTTTTTAGTTCCATAGTCTCACATTTAGCTGTTATTTGTCATAAATCACACCGATTTTCAGTATTTCTTCAGTTTTTCTTTTTTTATGATCTTGACACTTTTGAAGAATACTGATCAGTTTTTTTTTATAGAATGCCCTCAATTTGAGTTTATCCGATGCTTTCTCATGCTTGGAATGAGGTTATACATTTTTGGCAAAACCCCAAAGAAATGAGTTATGTCCTCCATGCACCATATCAAAGGTTCATGACATCAATATGTCTTATTACTGATGACGTTGACCTTCATCACTTGGTTAAGGTGGTTTCTGCCTGGATTATCCACTGTAAAGTTTCTCTCCTTCCTTTTGTAGTTGACAAATATCTTGGGGCAGGTATTTTGAGACTCTGAAATTCCTGTGCCTCTTCAAACTGTCACTTGCTGATTTATCCCCCACTCCACCCCATTGGTAAGATCTTGTCTACAACAATTACTATCATAGTGTTTGCCTAACAATGATTTTTCTATTGCCCTTTTCCTTTTACATTTATTAATTAGAATTCTATGGTAAGGGAGAGCTCCCCCATCTTCCCTGTTTATTTATTCTATTCTATGGGTTAAACCCAATATTATCATTGTTTCATTTCCAAAAGTTTTCTGGCTTTGATCATTAGGAGCTCCTTCTGGTTGGACCCTGTCCTTTTATTTATTTAGTCAATAAACTTTATTTTGGAGACGTTTTCAGATAATAGCATAATTGAAAGGAAGGTACAGAGATTTCCCACATACTCCCTCCTCCCCCCACTGTACAGTTTTACCCTCCATTACCAGCATCCCCCACCAGAGTGGTATGTGAGTTACAATTGGTGAACCTATATTGACACACCATTATTACCCAACATCCATACTTTACATTAGGGTTCACTCTTGATGTACATTTTATGGGTCTGGGCAAATGTATAATTACATATACTCATCATTATAGTATCAGACAGAAGAGTTTCATTGTCCTAAAAGTATCCTATGCTCTGTTTATTCATCCTTCCTTCCTTCCTATTACCTGGAAACCACTGATCTTTTTACTATCTCTATATATTTGCCTTTTTCAGAGTGCTATATAGTTGGACTCATACAGTATATATGTTTTCAGATTGGCTTCTGTCACTTAGTAATAGACATTTAAATTTCCTCCATGATTTCTATTGGCTGACTGCTCATTTCTTTTTAGTACTGAATAAGAAGTGCTGAATAAGATTCTATTGTTCGGATATACGGCATTTATTTATCCAGAACCCACTTTTTTTTTTAACAAACCATCATCCTTTTTGAGCAGTTCCTTATTTTCTGGCACTACAAGGCATTGTGGGCTCATCTTGTATTTTCCTGCCCTAGCACTAGAATCAGTCACTTTTCAAGGGATCCTATATCCTTTTATTAGAAAATAGTATTTAGAGACAAAGATGTTGGCACTAGGTATATTCATTGCCACTGAGGTATGATTGTTCTAGATCTTTTCCATAGATAGGGCTAGGAAAATACATATGTAAACTAATCCGTGCATAAATGCCAATCTATATTTCTCATACAATATGCTGATAAATGGAGTCACCATGATGGCGGAGATGAAAGATATGTATGATCCCAATAACAGGGATTCCCTTTCCCTAAGGCTGATTTAGCTATTCCCAAATTGCTATTGGTCAACTTGCCAGAAATAGACACTGCCTGTAGTGTCTCAGCCAGCACTGCTATACCAGGGATTAAATCAGCCTGCTCCACTGACATGAGATACTACATTACCTTAGCTTGGACCAAGGCCCATTTCATGGCAAAGGAGGAATGACATTGAACACATGCCATGAAACTCACTGATTCTTTTACATGTGGAGCCATCCCAAAGCTGCAGGCCTGATTAAAGATTAGAATAGTGTTTTGAAGGCATAGTTGAGAGATCAGTTGAGGGATGATACCCTGCAAGGATGGGGCAGTATCTTTTAGGGTGAGTATATACCTTAAACCCACAGGCGTTGTATGGTGTGGTCCCGGCAGATAGAAGGTATGAGTCTAAGAACCAAGGGGTAGAAGAAGGAACATCCCGCTCATCGTCACTCCAGTAAGCACACCCTTGCTTGGCTTCCTTCCCCTGCACTCTCCTGCTTTCCTTGCTGTCTTCAGAGCATGCTCTCAGGAAGGCACTGCCTCAGTAATCCTTGTCTAAGGGGCCACTTCTGGAGAACCAACCTAAGATAATATCAATTGATCCATTTTTCTTCAGTTAATATCATATTTTCCTGGCTTTAAAATATCATGACTTTTTTTTTTCTGTACCGGGGATTGAACGCAGGGGCGTTCTACCTCCGCGCTACGCCCCCGGCCCTATTTTTTATACTTTATTTTGAAACGAGGTCTCACGAAGTTGCGAGGGCCTCACTAAGGAGAGAGAGAGAGAGAGAGAGAGAGAGAGAGAGAGAGTTGAGGCTGGCCGCGAACCCGGATCCTCCGGTCTCTGCCTCCCAAAGTACTGGGATTACAAGAGTGTGCCACCACGCCCGGCTAAAATATCATGACTTTTAATGACTCCTAGTTTACCTAGGACCAGTCCTCTGTTTCAATGCAGAGAAGAACTTCATTGCTGGTAAATCCTTATAAACCTTCTTCATCTTTTGGGTTAAATGCCTATGGGGAACTGAGTACAGTGGCACACACCTGTAATTCCAGTACTTGGGAAGCTGAGACAGGAAGATCACAGGTCCAAGGCCAGCCTTGGCAACTTAGCGAGACCCTGTTTCAAAAAAAAAAAAAAAAACCGGCTGGGGGTATAGCTCAGAGATAGAACATCCCTGGGTTCAATCCCCAGTTAAAAAAAAATCCTATAGGGGAAGATACAAAGTCAAAGGCCACAAACATTTTAGGGCTCTTAATATAAATTTCATGAACTTTGCTTCTAGGAGGATTGTACCAGTTGAGCCCAGAAACAGTACAGGAGAACAACTTTTCTCTATATTTGCCAGCTAGAGAACATTGATTGAATAAAGTCTCTAAAAATTTGATAGCTGGCTTGTTGTTTTAATGTGTTTATTTCTGTTACTAGGAAGTTGCCTCATCTATAGTTTGGTCCTTTGTATCTTTTGCCTTTTCAGGACTTTTGCCCATTTTTCCACTGATGTCTTCTTTTTTAAAAAAATATATTAATTTATTGGTGCCTTGTAGTTATACGTTTTGATAAGTGTCAGGGTATCAGAAGCATGCATGCACACATTGCTCATTTAGCCCTCCCTCAAATCCCACCCTATTCCCTCCCCCTTCCCTCCTTTTTGTGCTCAGCATAGTGATTGACTGTGATAAGTTTGTGTATATACATCATGTGCATTAGTGGGTTTCCCTCTTCCCCCTCCCACCTCCCTCAGTTAGGTCCCTTTCTTGCTCATCTAAAGTTTTCTCTTTTGTCTGGAGTCCCTTCTAAGTCCCATTCTCCCTAGATTCCACATATTAGAGAGAACATCTGACTTTTCACTCTTTGTGACTGACTAATCTCACTTAGCATAATGTTCTCCAGTGCCCTCCATTTCCCTGCAAATGATGTAATTTTGTTCTTCTTTATGGCTGTGTAAAATTCCATTGTATACATATCCCATAGTTTTGTAATCCATTCATCTGTTGATGGACACCTTGGCTGGTTCCAAAGTTTGGCAATTGTGAATTGTGCAGCTATAAACATAGATACACATGCATTAGTCTGGTAGTTTGGTTTCCATTCTTTTGAGTAGATGCCTAGAAGTGGTATTGCTGGGTCATATGGTAGGTTCATTCCCATTCTTCTGTGGATCCTCCACACTGTCTTCCAAAGTGGTTGCACTAATTTGCAATCCCACCAACGGTGTATTAGAGTTCCTACTTCTCCACATCCTCGCCAGCATTTGTTGTTGTTTGTGTTTTTAATGATTGCCATTCTAATTGGGGTTAGGTGAAATCTCAGGGTGGTTTTGATTTGCATCTCTCTCACTGCTAATGATGTTGAACATTTTTTTCATACATTTATTGGCCATTTGTATTTCTTCTTCTGTGAAGTGTCTATT
This sequence comes from Glis glis, assembly GCA_004027185.1. Classification (NCBI taxonomy): domain Eukaryota; kingdom Metazoa; phylum Chordata; class Mammalia; order Rodentia; family Gliridae; genus Glis; species Glis glis. Next base: position 6,071 of record PVJS01058437.1, read on the forward strand.
TAGTTCACATGCCCATTTTTTGATTGGGTTATTTGTTTTTTCAGTGGTGATTTTTTTAAGTTCTGATGTATTCTTTTTCTCATTAATTTCTTTGTAATTGATTCAAAGTACATGGACCTTTCAATTGTACATAAAAGGAACCACATACTGCATACTTCTAGAGATACAGAGTAGAACGCTATGGCAGAGGTCCCCTTATTTTACAGAAGAAACTGAGCTCCAGGGATAACCAGAAAAATGCAGTGTGATCATTGAGCCCAGGCCTTGTGAGTCTCACTATAGTTCTGTCTCCTCCACCTTCAATAGAGGCAAGGATTGAAAAGAATCGACAGAATAGCAGCAATATTGGCCAATCACCATTGATCAAGTGGAACGAGAGAGTCCTGTTTCTTCATTTGAATACTCATTGTGTTGCTGACATAAATACCCAACATAGTCAGGCATGGCATGGCAGCATGCACTTGTAATCCCAGTACTTGGGAGGCTGAGACAGGAGGATGCGGGTTCGCGGCCAGCCTCAGCTACTTAGTGAGGCCCTCTGCAACTTAATGAGACCCTGTTTTGAAATAAAAAATAAAATAGGGCTCGGGGAGTAGCTCAGAGGTAGAATGCCCCTGGGTTCAATCCCCAGTGCCAAAACAACAAACAAACAAACAAACAAACAAATATCCCTGACATAAACCATTTGAAGGAGGAGGTTTACCTTAGCTCACAGTTTCAGAGGATTCAGTCCATGGTCAGTCAGCTCTATTTCTTTGGGCTTGAGGTGAGAAAGAAAGAATGAAGCCGGGCGTGGTGGCACACACTTGTAATCCCAGTACTTGGGAGGCTGAGACTGGAGGATGTGGGTTCGCGGCCAGCCTCAGCTACTTAGTGAGGCCCTCTGCAACTTAGTGAGACCCTGTTTCAAAATAAAGAATAAAAAATAGGGCTGGGGGTGTAGCTCGGAGGTAGAATGCCCCTGAGTTCAATCCCCAATACCGCCAAAAATAAAAAAAAAAAAGAAAGAAAGAAAGAATGAAAGGGAGGGAGAGAGGATCCAGGAGAAGATAAACCCTTCCAGTGCAAGCCACAGTGACCTGGGGCTCTAACTAGGTCCCACCTTCCAGTAGTGAAGTCAGCCGTCAGTGGATTAATTCATCGATGAGGTTGAAGTCCGCATGATCCAATCGCTTCCCTAAAGCCCCGCTTCTGAATATTGCCACAGGGATGCATGCGACTTTGGGGGACATTCCAAATCTAAACCATGACAGTCATCTGACATTAACTGAGCACGTGGTAGGTGTTACATTTGATGCAAAGAATTATACCTATATGGTCTCAGCTTCTCAAGATCCTAATTGGTTCATGCTACAGTTGCCACCAGTTTACATATAAAGACACTGACACACACATTAGATAAAACGACAACAACAAAATCATCTTGTGGCACTCATTTAGTGATGGTGCTGAATTCCAGGACCAGGTGTTCCTAACTCCAGGATATATGGTCTTAATGAATATTATATTGTTTAAGTTGGAATTCCAGGTTAAGAAGTCTTTGGAAGAATGAAAAATCATTATCCAGGATTGTGTCCTGACAGAGCCACCACTCACTCCCTGCGTGTCTCCTTTTCACACCCACACACCCCCCTCCCCGCTTCTGCTGAAATCGCTCTGTACATCCAATTCTGTGACTTCATTTTTTCCACTCCACATTTCCTCATGCTGCTTCATGGATTTTATAGCCATCATTTTAATGCCCTGCATAATATTCCTTTGTTGGGCAGATGCTAAACTCTTGAATTTAGTGTTCTCCCACTGAAGATGTTGGGAGAATTTCTGGGGACCCCTGCTGTTTCCCCCGCAATTCTCCCCGGATGGATAATTCCCTTTTCACTTCATGCTTTGAGTGAAATGATACAAATTTAGATGGCGAATTGCCTCAGGATGTCTTTCATAGTTGTAGGCATCTGTAAAGTACATGCGAATGTGTGGGTAGCTAGGCAAATCGTTCCTAGCACTTTGACCTTAAGAAAACTCTAGTGGAGATGAGTGTGTAAGTGGCTACCATTTCCTCTCTGAGCTTCAGTGTCCCAGTCTATAAAGGGGTGAACTTACCTGCTGTGTGGGCCTGATGCATGAGACTTTAACAAGAAATTGCTTGGTAAGTTGAAAAGGTCTTGCAAGAATGGCATGAGACTGCAATATCATATACAACGTTTCTCACGTGCAGACACTGTGCACTCTATGTTTTACGTACCTCTTAATCTTCCCCACAGCCCTAGAAAGAAGGCACATCATTATCATTCCCACTTTATAGCATGCAAACGGGCCCTGAGGGCTTAATCAACTTGTCTGAGAGCCCATAGATAGTAGGAGACACAAGCTAGTGTTTGAACCAAGCTTTTCCAGAGCCTTGGAGCTCTGTGTATTTGACACAGTGATGAAAGTTTGTATCTTCCCACTCTCAGACTATTTTGCCTTAAGAGAATATCTTTCCAGTCAGGTGTGGTGGTACATACCTGTAATCCCAGTACTTGGGAGGCTGAGACAGGAGGATTTCAGGTTTGAGGCCAGCCTTGGCAACTTAGCAAGACCCTCAGCAACTTAGTGAGACCCTGTTTTAAAAAAAAAGGGCTGGGGGCATAGCTCAGTGGTAGAATGCCCCTGGGTTCAATCCCCAGTACTGCAAAGATGATATCCTTCCAAATATATCAGGAGTTCCTATAACCCGATAGCAAAAAAATCAATAACTCAATTTAAAAGTGGGCCAAAGACTTGAATAGACATTTCTCCAAAGAAGACATACAAGTGGGTGACAGGTATATGAAAAGATGCTCAATATCACTAATCATCAGGAAAATACAAATCAAAACCAAAGTGAGATATTACCCCATACTTGTCAGGACGGCTATTATCATCAGGGCAAAATACATTTGGTGAAGATATGAAGAACTCGGAACCCTTGTACGCTGTTGATGGGAATGCAAACGGTGCAGCTACTATGGAGAACAGTATGGAAGTTCCTAAAAACAATTAAGAATAGAACTAACATGTGATCCAGAAATCCAACTTCTGGGTATTTATCCAAGAGAATTGCCGTCAGGATCTCAAAGAGACACCAGCACTCTCATGTTCAATGCAGCTCTAGACACAATAGCCAGTACATGGAGATGACCTACATGTCCACTGATGGGTGAATGGATAAAGAGAATGTGCTACATACGTAACAGAATATTATTCAGCCTTAAAAAGGCTGCAATCTGTGTCAATGTGGATAAACCCGGAGGAGTGGGCTAAATGAAATAAACCAGTCACAGAAGGACAAATAATGCATGGTTCTGCATACTTGAGGTATCTAAAAGAGTCAGACTCATAGAAGCAGTAATATATGCATGCCCATGTTCATAGCAGCCCAATTCACAGTGGCCAAATTATGGAACCAACCTAGATGTCCATCAACAGATGAATGGATTACAAAATTATGGGAAATACACACAATGGAATAAAGCAATAAAGAAGAACAAAATAACAGCATTTGCAAGAAAATGGAAAGATCTGGAGAACATGATGTTAAGTGAGATTAGCCAATCACAAAAAAAGAAGGGACATATGTTTTCATTAATATGCGCAACTTAGGGAGTAGTGGGGACACAAAAGGGACTCCAACGACAACAGAGAACCCTCAGTGGTGCAAGGGAAGGGGTACAAGGGAAGGGGAAGGGCAAGAAAGAAGTAAATCTGGAATTACAATCATAAACAATGTGTACATATGAGATTATACTAACATCATTCTCAGTGCTATAGTGGGGGGGAGGTGGGGGGGGAGGGACACCAAGAGCTGTGTGCATGTATGTTAACACCAAACTGATACTCATTGTGATGTGAGACTACAATGCACCAATAAAAACATATTAAAAAAATAAAACAAAACAGTAAAAACTGCAAAAAAAATGAACATAGAATAATGAGAAAAAGAAAAGGAGTCTGAATGTCTTTTCTTTTTTTTTGTGGTACTGGGGATTGAACCCAGGGGCATTCTACCTCTGAGCTACACTCCCAGCCCTATTTTTTATTCTTTATTTTGAAACAGGGTCTCACTAAGTTGCAGAGGGCCACATTAAGTAGCTGAGGCTGGCTGCAAACCCGGATCCTCCTGTCTCAGCCTCCCAAGTACTGGGATTACAAGTGTGCGCCACCACTCCCGGCTGGATGGCTTTTCTGAGAAAGGAAAATAAAACTGTCTTCAAGTCTCTGAGGGCTTGTTACTCAGCCACCAGAGATCAGTACCTTCACATTGTGTATCTCAGATTGTCGTGTAGGAGAAGAGAGTACATGGAGACCAGGGACTCAGGAGGCCGAAATAGTTTCGCTGTGTTCAGATGCCTTATAATCTTAACCAAGCCATTTAACTTCTCCAAACCTCAGGGTCCTTAGCCATACAAAGGGATGACGGTGGCTTCTCCTTCATGGGTTTAGGCGAGGACTTTTTAACTTAAACAAGTGCTTATATAGCATTTATAATGTGCAAGACACTGTTTTAAGCACAGTGCAAATATAAACTTTTTAATCCTCTTGATAACCCTGCAAGGCAGGCATTACCCTATTTTATAGATTCTAAGATGCATGCTGTTTCAGCTCCTGGAATTATGATGCTTAGGACAAGTGACAGTGTCTTACAAACTCCAGTGACTTGAAAGCCCATGCATAGCAAATGGTGACTCTTCACCGCTGTGTGAGTAATGTGGGCAGAGGAGGCGCGGTGGGCATGGTGGCAGATGCGGCTATGGGACCGAGTGCTGTGGCAGGTCATGGTGGGAACTTTGACATCAGGTGGTCCTTGCTTCGAGTCCTGGCTCTTCCTTTGACTTCTTGTGTGACTTGGGGTAAGTGATGCTGTGATTTGGAGATGGTTTGTCACCCATAGATTCATGTACTAGAAGCTCAGTCCCCTCTGTGGTGATGTTGAGAGGTTGTAGAAATGATGAGAGGTGGAGCCTGGTGGGAGGTAATTAGGTCACCAGGGGGCATCGTTCTCAGAAGGGATTAATGCTGGGCTTAAGGCGTGAGTTAGTTTTTGAGAAAGTGGGTTGTTATAAAGCATTTGTCCCTTCTGTACTTTGATGGTTTCCATTCCAATTCTCTGCCATGTGTGTGACACAGATGAGGGGACCCTCACAAGAAACTAAACAGATGGGCAGCCCTATCTTGGGCTTCCAGACTTTAAAACTGTGAACTGAATAAACCTATGTTCTTTGTACATTACCTGCCTCACGTATTTTGTTATAGCAACAGAAAATGGACTAATAGAAATGGTAACACAATACTGGACTCAGTGTTTTCATCTGAAAAATGGGGCTTGGTCATGAGGATTACATCAGCTAACACACATGCCTGTTCCGCGTGTTGTAAGTGCTCATGCGAGTCAGTACATGCTGTTGTTAGGATTGTTGCTCTCATGTTTTTTTTTCTCTCTGGTCGGGACTTTGGCATCCTTTGCTCTGTCCCATTGGCCATTAGGTTTTTCTGGTGGTTATTTTCATTTCTTTGTGAGGTATTCATTTACTTAAAATCAATTCCTCCTGAGCTAGGACACCCATTCACCATGGCTCTGCACCGTGGGAAGAAAGCAGGAAATGTATGTATGTGTGTGTGTGTGTGTGTGTGTGTGCGCGCGTGTGCGTGTGTGTGTGTACGTGTGCGTGTGTGCGTGCGTGTGTGCGTGTGTG